>JASDQU010738353.1:111703-123315 GCA_032191745.1 Picea mariana | reverse complement strand
ATTTTTTGATCGGTTAGTTGCTCAAGATTGGGATGCACTACATTTATACATTGCAAACAATCTTGATTGGATGAAGGTATGGATTGATAGATGTAAAGAATTTCATGGTGGTAGGTTATCATGGAAAGAGCTGCCTGAATTGGTTAGAGAAGATCGTCATATTGGAGATTTCGATGTTACGCAGAGGGAAATAATTTAGCATATTGTTAGATGGAAAGGCAAGAAAATTCACCCATTTTATTCAGTTATTTTATATCATATTAATGTGACTGTATGTATGTTTTTTTTTATATTATAGTTTCCAAGTTATATAAATTTGTTTATTATTAATTGGCAATGCATCTTTTACATGTATGGCATATTGCAATTGAAACACCACAAGGCTATGTGCTGCAATGGTCATAAATTTCACATCAAATAGTTGGATGAAACTAGAAAAAATTATGATAGTGGGATAACTGCAGTATTCCAGGTCACTAATGTTTCCTCTAGGAGTGACAAACTTCCTCAAGAATTTGAAAATAAATATTATGGGTTTTTGAATGATATAATTGAGTGTGACTTTAATTCCTTCAAATTAGTTTTATTCGATTTTAAATGGTATAAGTTATAGATGCATGAACATGATGAGTAAAGAACCATTATTCAACATGCCAATGGATTTTCGATGATTAAAACAACAGTTTTTGAAAAAGAAAATGACCGCTATGTTTTTCCAAGTCAATGTGAACAAGTCTTTTACTCAAAGGTTCTAGGTAAGAGGAATTGGTCATTTGTTGTTAGATATGATCCAAGAGGAAGGCCAACAAAGTATATTGTAGATGAAGAAGAAGATGTTGTATAGCTAGAGAAGGAAGAATGTGGGTCGACGGATGAAGAAGACGGAGAAGATGAACCAAGCGTAGGAGACAATGTGCTAGTTCTTGATGATGATATCGATGAAGATATGATCGAAAATGACATTGATGATGATAATGATATCATAAATCCTTTCAAAATTGTTTCTGAACCAGATGTTGATACATATGTTGAGTTTGATGATAAAGAAGAAGATATAGAAGAAGGATGATACAAATGTTTTTAGTCGATGAGGTACGTAACTAGATATTTTAATTTGTATGAATTGTTCTCTTTAAATAATTTCTTATGTGGGTTAATTACATGTTTTTAAGTTTTATTTCATTTTTGTTTTGCTAGTTTCTATTCATGATTACTATGTTTCTTTTGTTTATTTTCTATTTTATAGATTGGGTATTGGGGAATTGAGAGCAATGTGATGGGGCGGGGAGAGGCCATATGAGCTTCCACCTTCACGTGGTTGGCCTTGTTTAGTGAAGAAAAAATTATTCTCGAAACCAAGAGAATTTCATTCATTCATATTTATACTCAAATATCACTCACAAAACCACTCTATATACCATTTCATCTCTTCCTCATTTTGTTTTAATTTTATAGGTCAAATTTTAAAGGAAACAACTATTAAAAGACATTGTACTAGGGATAGAGTACATGATGGGAAACAATGACCTGTGAATGGAGCCAATGTTGAAAGTTTTTCAAAATGTTTTTGTATGCACCAAAATTTGACATGGATACTCTGTTCACATTTGACATGCACCGAAATTTGACATGGATAGTCTGTTCCATGTCAAATTTCAAGATAGTTCCGACAACAATTCTATAGAAGGGAATGACAAACATTGACAATGAGACGTGAATGATGAATGTTGATGCAAATGTGGATGATCTCAAATATTATGTGGGGACATCATACATCCTTGAGTCTTGAAACCCTCCCATACTGTCAAGGCATGTATCTAGTCTAACCATGTCAAATTGTGACGCATACAGGAATATATTGAATAAATTTCAACGTTGGCCCCATTCACTACTCACTATGTGGGGTCGATGCATGAAATTTGTGGTGGGTGAACTGGAAGTTGATCCATGACATTTCAAGAGAGTTCCAAAAAATATTATACATATGGAAACGACGAATGATGACAATGAGACATTCATTATGAACGTTGATGCAAACGTGGATGATCTCAAATATTATGTGGGGACATCAGACATCCTTGAGTCTTGAAACCCTCTCATACCGTCAAGGCATGTTTCTAGTGTAACCATGTCGAATTTCGATGCATACATGTACAATTTGAAGAAATTTCAATGTTGGCCCCATTCACTGCTCATTGTGTGAGGTCGATGCAAGATGACATTGGTGATGGGTGTATTGGAAGTGCCATGACATTTCAAGAGAGTTCTGACGAAGATTATATAGATGGAAATAATGAATGATGACAATGAGACATCCATTATATTGAACATTGATGAAAACATGGACGATCTCAAATATTATGCAGGGACATCAAACATCCTTAAGTTTTGAAACCCTCCCATACCATCAAGGCAACTATCTATTCTAACCATGTCAAATTTCAACGCATATGTAATGTCCCCACTTTGGGACATCATTACATTACAGAGGGTTATGATGACCATAGTAGCCAAATGGAGGTTATAGGAAGTATAGGATCTATTGAGGGATATTTTGGGTTCCGACTTGCATTGCTCATCCTATTTCATCATTATGATCCATTCCACACAAATCGGATTTGGTTTCGTTGCATTCTGGCAATTTCCATGATTTTGAGTATTTTGAGCTATAGGTTAATTAAATGCATYGAGGAGGTCATTTTGGGCACATTACTTGGAGGARCCTCTCAGTGTAATATCTCATTGGAATCGGTAGGAACATGACTACGGGATAGGATGATGAGAAATGACTTTGAGTGGCCAGGAAATCCACTAGGAGAGATAAGGCACTTTTTAGAGGTAAAAAGGTTAATTAAAAAAGAAAATTCACTTTGGAGAGACAAGTGAGAAAGAAGTATAAAGAAGAGGCAAGGCCCTCTATTCTCTCATTCATTCATGTATGTTTATCTTTGATATCTGGCTTCTAGCTGGAGAGCCCATACCTTGGGGGTTTTGAGGGTTTTGACTTAACAAACCCTAGAGGACAATTCAGTGGTGAAATATTCCACATAGATTGTCCCAAGCTTAGTCTCGGAGATGCAATACTCTCCCACACCATTCTAGTTAGGATCTACATCAGTGAAGGAGGGTTCTACACCAGCCACAGACACAGGAAAAGAAGGAGGGCACACCATTGAGAGTTTCCAGCAAGGGGGGCACACCATTCAATGAAGGAAGGTTCATTGTAGGAATTTGAGAGGGATATTGGAGATTTTAGCAATTGGGTTTTACTTGTGGGGCCTTAGCCATGATTTCTAGTGCCTCTTGAGAGAGTTTTATGGTTCAGATTATTTCCTAGAGCATTAGAACGAATTGGAGAGGAGGAGGGCAATTTTGAGATTAAAATCTATTCAATTTAGAGGGGTTATACTTCAGATATGACTTTGAGACTTCACCCAGTGACTTGTAGTGTCCCGATCTAACTTTATAGCGATTTTCAGGGCATTTGGAGGTCTCCTTCATCAGGGATGAAATTGTAGGGTTTGGCAGTTTTTAGGAGGGCGCAACTTCATTGGAGGATTCAATATTTGGAGGAGTTTCCCTTGGTATTTCGGTTTGATATTTTAGGAGGGGACTCTACACCTCCTGATCTACAGTTTGGCATCTTCAATGGACTCATTTGGGGGCTTCTTCAGCTGGGCTGAATTATTGATGGTTTCAGTCATCTACTAGAGTGTGGCTTTTCCTGTTGGGGGGTTTGGTGTTGCTTACAACCTAGATCTCTACTTGTATTCAGTCTTCATCATGTATCCAGCCTTTGGAGGATTATAGTATCTTCATGGATAATTTTGTAGCAGCTTCTATTGTATTTATTGGAGCCATCTGTTGAGCATTCCAGATTGGCCTCTTCATTGTAGTAGGTTCTTCTATTTATGAATAAAATCAGATCTGAGGTGTTTTGGATTGTCTATCATATTTTTGATCTTGCATATGGTTTAGGTATCTTCCATTACAGTATCTTCTTGTTTATTGCTGCAACACACATTAAATTCATCAACATAAAACCATAGGTCGAAATCAAGAGGTGAACTTGCAAGTAAACACATACAAACAAGTAAATCAACAAAGTTTTTAACAAAATACCGCAACCAGTAAAATTTTAAAAGGCACCCAAAAATGTGATGTTCTTGGCATATTGGCTTGGGAACATTACAACGGTATTAGAGCCTAGAATCCTACTAGCCTAAGGGGTCTTACACAAGGATAAATGGATGAGATATCCTTTGAGATAACATACTTGGAGATAAAATATTTCGGCCTTAGCAAGGAAACTAGGGCTCAAATAACCTTTCCACAGTATGTAGCCTTAAGAAATCCCAGTTGGAGGGAAGAGGATGTTTTTCATGGGATCATCATAGAAGAGGAAAAATAAACCTAGAGCAGCTAGATGGATGGAAGAATAGAGAAACGCCACACCCATTAGGAGCACACAACTTTGCTACAGTTGCAAGGTGCCTTGGGAACCAAATCATAGGTGTATGGGTAAGGGTAAGAATAATATTATTGAGGTACACTGTGACAATGAGGATAAGGTGTGTGAGGACACAGAGATAGAGCTATATGCTTATTTGGAGCAGTGTGATGATTCTAATACATAGGCTAGTGATTCTGAGATGCTTGAGGAGGATAGTGACTCTTGCACACTTGTAGATACTAGTGATTATGGCATGCTTGGGGAGGATGGTGACCCTTGTGTAGTGGATAGACAGTTGGAGGGATAGGATGACAAAACCTGCATTGCAACAGACATATCACAAGGTGTTGATGACCCTACACCTCAACAAAGTAAAGAAACTAGTGGGTATTCAAACATGTTAGCACCAAGAGATGACAAGCTTCCTAGGAGGGTTGTGACACATCTGTCATCTTTTCAGACACCCATGATAGCCACGTCACAGGAGGTCATCAATGGAATTTCATATGTGATGGAGGAACCATGTGTGAGGGATGCACACCATGGACATATGGATCCCCAGACCGAAGAGGAGAGACATGACTTGGAGACAGTGGACCTTATACATACCTATCAACATTAGGAGATTGAGTCACATATTTCGGAGACTCCATTAGTTGAGAAGACTATGGAGACTTACAACTTGATGGGACACTTACTTCCAGGACCAACCTACAGTGATCAGGATGTACTCTTCATTGATCCAGATGATCATATCACGTGTCTGGACACATATACATGGGATCTAGGCATAGTTGATAGTAGCAGGGTGAGTGCACAGGAGGATACAACTACTCATACAATATACAATGTGATTCAGAGGGAGATATCATCTAGTGATGAGGTGCAGTGACATATAGGAGGACCCAGTGACACAATAGATAGTGGGCAGTTCATCACTTCATGTTTTGTAGAGAGTGTTGTTGGGAATTCTAGTGTTGGCACTAGTAGTGAGAGATATGAGGTGGCACCCCAACATGACTATGACCAGGAGTCACACTACTTGATATGACAGTTGAGAGTCAGTGAGGATATGATCATGGCATCCACCAGGCACAATGATGACATGCATGCATTGATGATAGATTATTGCTGGAGAGAATCAATGGCACATGGTAGTTCATATGAGGGATTTTCCATGGATGAATTTCACACCCTTAGGGAGAGAGTGTCTATGATGAGGGTCGACTACCATTAGTTGTTGACAGACAGGGACTACCTATTGGGGATTTTCGAGATGTATCACGGGGCCTTGAGGGATTAGGAGTTAGAGATGGACCTACTCACTAAGGAGTTGGAGAGCACTCGAGGATTTTTGAGAGGCACATAGACAACCCTTCAAGAACCAGAGTCCAGATCAAAGGAGCTTCTTGAGGAGATCCATTAGAGATCCACTTCATATATCCTAGTGGACACTAAGATATGTCCTTTGGTCACATGGCTAGAGGATGTTGGTGATCTGGCAGAGGAGCACCATTCCATGGATGACACTTCCATTTGTGTTCCAAGAGTGGTTGACCTCCATACATGGGTTGATCCAGTAGTATGCCCAGGATCTATGATGCGACATGAGTATACAGGAGACGACATGAGTATGTCAGAGCATACAGTGGTGAGTGATATCTCACAGAGACATGCCAAGATGTATGGTGAGATTCAAAGGGGTGTATTTCCTTGCAGGGAGGAGACACACTTAAGGGAGCATGCAGATGCCACTCCTTTGCAACATCACATAGTTAGGGGAGATTACCTTCATCGTATCATCGGTTGCATGGGATATGAGAGGTATAGGTTGGTGGACCAGCAGTTGGGGGAGATACTTTCAGTTGTACTGGATGATTGGGATTCAATGATGATCACATGAGAGTATGTACCATGGATACCAGTGGATGAGATTTTGGTCGAATCCTTGGGATTGACCAAAGCATGTGATATTTTATAGGTCTACAATTATCTACAGAGGTTTCTATTTTCCTTTCCTGACACATTTATCATTGACAACAACATGAGGAGAGATAGATAGTGGCAGAGGGCATGGAGAGTGAGTAGGTCGAGACCACCTGACAAGAGTACTTTTATGGCATATATCAGGTCAGAGGTGGACCGTGTTAGGAAGATAGTTGAGACTTGGTGCATGATGGTGATAATGATAGGCCAGGTGAAAACAGATGAGAACAGAGGGCTTCTGACAGTGATCAGTCCGACACAGGAGCATCTAGCGGAGACTGGAAGTGATAAACTTCCAATTTTTCCATGGGATCTGGGAGTTGATTTTCTTAGCAGGATGTTTTACATCATGTTGAACCAGGCTGTGCCAAAGAGCCACACACTCCACCTTGGGTTGGTTTGGAGTGGGCCTATAGGTACCTGTCCTATGGAGAGAGACATTTTCTCCCTCTTGATCATCATGATCGAGCATGAATATGGTTGGGCATGTACTAATTCCACATAGATGTTCTTACAGACACAACTTCTAGACAACAGGTCCAAGTACCATAGGTACTTCATCTTGAGGATCCAGGAGTGGAGGATATGATATTTATATAGGGAGTAGTTAGGCATGGTCAACATAGTGCAGTGTCAGCATGGTGATATTCGACAAAGGCTAGCATGGGACCCAGGGATTGCAGGATTGAGAATTTCACTGAATGACAGGGGTGAGTGGACCTTTGCAGGGGAAAGTTGTTCTAACTTTCCATTGAGCTTCAGTGTTGAGGAGATCACATCACTTGAGGGTGTCTCATGGAGTTTTGGAAGTACCTCATTCCGACATCAGCATGGGCAGCTGATGGAGTCCGTGTTGATATTGGTAGTATCTTGGAGGATGAACTTAGTTAGGGATGAGGCCATGAGTCATGAGCAGGAGTTTCATGGTGTTGATACATTTTAGGATTATGCTTCCCAGGGGCTTGTAGTTCATGACTTGATATGGGACCAAGGGGAAAGAGTATGTGATAGTACATCCTTGGATGGGGTCTACTATGTGTCCCACGGGTGGACATGTGATCCTGGTATTATACTTGAGGGGATTTGGTTATTTCTTGAGGAAAATAAATTTTCTAGCAGGGAGGAATGTAATGTCCCCACTTTGGGACATCATTACATTACAAAGGGTTACGATGACTAGAGTAGCCAGATGGAAGTTATAGAGATTACATGAGATATTGAGGGATATTTTTGGGTTTGGCTTGCATCACTCATCCTATTTCATCATTATGATCCATTCTGCATAGATCAGCTTTAGTTCTGTTGCATTCCAATGATTTCCATGATTTTGAGTATTTTGAGCTATAGGTTAATTAAATGCACTGAGGAGGTCATTTTGGGCATATTACTTGGAGGAACCTCTCAATGTAATAGCTTATTGGAATCAGGAGGAACAAGACTATAGGATAGGATGATGAGAAGTGACTTTCAGTGGCCAGGGAAGCCACTAGGAGAGATAAGGTGCTTTTCAGAGGTAAAAAGGTTAATTAATTAATTAAAGTGATTTAATTAATTAATTAATAATTAAAAAAGAAAAGTCACTTTGGAAAGACAAGTGAGTGGGAAGTATAAAGAAGAGGCAAGGGCCTTTATTCTCTCATTCATTCATGTATGTTTATCTTTGATATCTGGCTTCTAGCTAAAGAGCCCATACCTTGGGGGTTTTGAGGGTTTTGACTTAACAAACCCTAGAGGATGATTTGATGGTGAAATATTACACCTATATTGTCCAAAGCTTGGTCTTAGAGATGCAATACTCTCCCACACCATTCTAGTTTGGATCTACATCAGTGCAGGATGGTTCTACACCAACCGCAGGCATAGGAAGAGAAGGAGGGCACACCATTGAGGGTTTCCAGCAAGGGGGGCTCACCATTTAGTGAAGGAAGGTTCGTTGTAAGAGTTTGAGAGGGCTCTTGGAGATTTGAGCATTTAGGTTTTACTTGTAGGGCCTTATCCATGATTTCTAGTGCCTCTTGAGAGAGTTTTATGGTTCAGATTATTTCCTAGAGAATTAGGACGAATTGGAGAGGAGGAGGGCAATTTTGAGATTCGGATCTATTCAGTTTGGAGAGGTTATACTTCATATATGACTATGAGACTTCACCCAGTGAATTGTAGTGTCTCGATCTACCTTTCTAGCAAGTTTTAGGGCATTTGGAGGTTTCCTTCATCAGGTTTGAAATTGTAGGGTTTGACAGTTTTTCAGGAGGGCGCAACTTCATTGGAGGATTCAACATTTGGAAGAGTTTCCCTTTGTATTTCGGTTTGATATTTTAGGAGGGGACTCTACACATATCGATCTACAGTTTTACATCTTCATTGGAATCATTTGGGGGATTCTTCAGTTGGGATGAATTATTGAGGGTTTTAGTCATCTACTAGAGCACGGCTTTTCCTATTGGGGGGTTTGGTGTTGTATACGACCTAGATCTCTACTTGTATTCACTCTTCATAGTGTATCCAGCCTTTGGAGGCTTATAGTATCTTCATGGAGCATTTTGTAGTAGCTTCTATTGTCTGTATTGGAGCCATCTGTTGAGCATTCCAGATCAGCCTCTTCATTGTAGGAGGTTCTTCTATTTATGAATAAAATCAGATCTGAGGTGTTTTGGCTTGTCTATCATATTGTTGATCTTGAATATGGTTGAGGTATGTTCCATTATGGTATATTCTTGTTTATTTATGAAAAACACATTAAATTCATCAACATAAACCCTAAGTCTGAAATCAAGAGGTCAACCTGCAAGTAAACACATACAAACAAGTAAATCAACAAAGTGTTTGACGAAATGCCACAACTAGTAAAAGTTTAAAAGGAACCCAAAACCATGATGTTCCTGGCATATTGGCTTGGGAACATTACAACATACAGGAACAGATTGAAAAAATTTCAACGTTGGCCCCATTCACTTCTCATTGTGTGGGTTCAGTGGAATAAATTTATGATGGGTGTATTAGAAATTCCATGTCAAATTTCAAGATAGTTCTGACAACGATTCTATAGAAGGGAATGGTGAATGATGACAATGAGAGGTGCAACATGATGAACGTTGATGAAAATGTGGATGATCTCAAAGATTATGTGGGGACATCATACATCCTTGAGTCTTGAAACCCTCCCATACCGTCAAGGCATGTGTCTAGTCTAACCATGTCAAATTTTGATGCATACATGCACTTATTGAAGAAATTTCAACATTGGCCCCATTCACTGCTCACTATGCAGGGTTGGTGCATGGCATTTATGGTGGGTGAATTGGAAGTTCCATGACATTTCAAGAGAGTTCCAACAAATATTCTACAGATGGAAACACCGAATGATTACAATGATACACCCATTATGAACGTTATTGCAAACATGGATGATCTCAAAGATTATGTGGGGACATCAAACATCCTTGAGTCTTGAAACCCTCCCATACCGTCAAGGCATGTTTCTAGTCTAACCATGTTGAGTTTCAATGCATACATGCACAGTTTGAAGAAATTTCAACGTTGGCCCCATTCATTTCTTACTGTGCGAGGTCGATGCAAGATGACATTTGTGATGGGTGTATTGAAAGTGCCATGACATTTCAAGAGAGTTACGAAAAAGATTCTATATATGGAAATGATGAATGATGACAATGAGACATCCATTATATTTAACATTGATGAAAACAAAAATGATCTCAAATATTATGCGGGGACATAATAAATCCTTAAGTCTTGAAACCCTCCCATACCATCAAGGAAACTATCTAGTCTAACCATGTCAAGTTTCAATGCATACGGGAACAAATTGAAAAAAATTCAATGTTGGCCCCATTCACTGCTCACTGTGCGTGTTAGGTGGAAGAAATTTGTGATGGGTGTATTGGAAGTTCCATGTCAAATTTCAATATAGTTACGACAAAGATTCTATAGAAGGGAATGATGAATGATGACAATGAGAGGTGAAACATGATGAACATTGATGCAAATGTGGAGGATCTCAAATATTATGTGGGGACATCATACATCCTTGAGTCTTGAAACACTCCCATACTGCCAAGGCATGTTTCTAATCTAACCATGTCAAATTTTGACGCATACACAAACATATTGAAGAAATTTCAACATTGGCCCCATTCACTTCTCACTGTGTGGGGTCGGTGCATGAAATTTGTGGTGGGTGAATTGGAAGTTAATCCATGACATTTCAAGAGAGTTCCAACAAATATTATACATATGGAAATGATGAATGATGAAAATGAGACATTCATTATGAACATTGATGCAAACATGGATGATCTCAAAGATTATGTGGGGACATCAAACATCCTTGAGTATTGAAACCCTCCCATACCGTCAAGGCATGTTTCTAGTCTAACCATGTCGAATTTTGACGCATACATGTACAGTTTGAAGAAATTTCAATGTTGGCCCCATTCATTGCTCATTGTGCGAGGTCGATGCAAGATGATATTGGTGATGGGTGTATTGGAAGTGCCATGACATTTCAAGAGAGTTCCGACAAAGATTATATAGATGGAAATAACAAATGATGAAAATGAGACATCCATTATATTGAATGTTGATGCAAACATGGATGATATAAAATATTATGCGGGGACATCAAACATCCTCAAGTATTGAAACCCTCCCATACCATCAAGGCAACTATCTAGTCTAACCATGTCAAATTTCAATGCAAACAATAATAGATTGAAAAAATTTCAATGTTGGCCCCATTCACTACTCACTAGTGCAGGTTTAGTGGAAGAAATTTGTGATGGGTGTATTGAAAGGTCCATGTCAAATTTCAAGATAGTTCTAACAACGATTCTATAGAAAGGAATGATGAATGATGACAATGATAGGTGCATGATGAATGTTGATGCAAATGTCGATGATCTCAAAGATTATGTGGGAACATCATACATCCTTGAGTCTTGAAACCCTCCCATATCGTCAAGGCATGTGTCTAGTTTAACCATGTCAAATTTCGATGCATACAGACACATATTGAATAAATTTCAATGTTGGCCCCATTCACTACTCACTATGCGGGGTCGGTGCATGAAATTTGTGGTGGGTGAATTGAAGCTTCTACGACATAAATTCAACTTGAAGCTTCTGTGAATTTGACTCCCTTGATGGAACACCGTAG
>JASDQU010738353.1:91446-109316 GCA_032191745.1 Picea mariana | reverse complement strand
TAGGAGGAGTCTTATGTGCCATTTGATTTATTAGATTCATGGGACGAATTGGAGGAGGGGAGAAAACTTCAAAAAGTGGTTTCAGTCATTTGCTAGCTTATATCTTCACTATTTCCCCCGAGACTTCACCTAGTGACTTGCAGTGTCTTGATCTATCTTTCTAGCAAGTTTTAGGGCATTTGGAGGCCTCCTTCATCAGGGATGAAATTGTAGGGTTTGACTATTTTAGGAGGGCGCAACTCCATTGGCGGATTCAACATTTGGAGGATTTTCCCTTGGTGTTTTGATCTGATATTTCAAGAGGGGATTCTACTCATCCCGATATATAGTTAGACATCTTCAGTGTAGAATTTGGAGGTCTTTGACAGTAGGGACGAATTATTGAGGGTCTTCAATGTTCCAATATGGTGTGGCATCTTCCAGCTTGGGGGTTTGGCACCTCATACGACCTAGATCTCAGTTTGTAGTGGTTTTCTGTGTTATCCAACCTTTGGAGGCTTAAAGTCTTCTTTTGGAGCATTATTTAGCATCTCTTATCATGTTTATTGGAGCCATCTGTTGAGCATTCCAGATTGGCCTCACTATTGTATCAGGTTCTTCTTATCATTATGAATAAAGATAAGGTTTGAGGTATTTTGGGCTATCTATCATATTATTGATCTTGCATGTGGTTGTGGTATGCTATATTTCTTTATCTTCTTATCTGTTGCTGCAAACACACAATAAAACCATCAGTATAACTCCAAGCACAAACTAAGAGACAAGAATAAACAAAGTGTTTGATGAAATTCCATAACCTAAAAGTTTTTAAAAAGACACCCAAACCGTGATGTTCCTTGCATCTTGGCTTGGAAAAATTACAGTGGTATCAGAGCCTAGACTCCTGCCAGCCTGAGGGGTCTTCCATAAGGAGAAATGGGTGGGATATACTTTGAGATAATATACTACGAGATAAAATATTCCTCCCTTAGTGAGAGAACTAGGGCTCAAATAACCTTCCCACAATTTGTAGCCTTGAGGAATCCTAGTTGGAGAAAAGAGGATGTTTTACACAGGATCATTGTAGCAGAGGAAAAGAGAGCAACAACAACTATCTAGATGGAATAAGAGAGTAACCCCATGCCCATTAGGAGCACACAACTTTGCTACAGTTGCAAGGTGCCTTGGGAACTAGATCATAGGTGTAGGGGTAAGGATCAAAAACATATTATTGAGGTACACTATGACAGTGAGGATGAAGTGTGTGAGGACACATAGCTAGAGCTAGATGCTTATCAAGAGCAGTCTGATGATGATAGTGACTCTTGCACATAGGCTAGTGATAGTGACTCTTGCACAAAGGCTGGTGATTCTGGCATGCTTGGGAAGGTTAGTGACCCTTTCACATTAGAGGAGAAGTTGGATGGAAGCACTTATGCTTCAACATTCATATCACATGGTGTTGATGACCCTACACCTCAACAGAGTGGAGACACTAGTGGGGGTTCACACGTGTTAGCACCTAGATATGATGATCTCCCTATGAGGGTCGTGGCACCTTTGTCACCCTTTCAGGCACCCATGATATCCACATCACATGAGGACACCAGTAGTATGTCAGATATGATGGAGGAGCCTTGTGTGAGGGATGCACCCCATGGACATGTAGATCCACTGATCCAAGAGGAGGCACAAGACATACATACAGTTGACCTTACACATGCAGATCAACATGAGGATATTGAGTCACAACTTTTGGAGACTCCATTAGTTGAGAAGATTGTGGATACTGATAGGTTGATGGGGCACTTGCTTCCAGGATTGGCCTGCATTTATGAGGATGCACTCTTTATCAGTCAGGATGACCATAGCACGTGTTTGGACACCTCTATATGGGATCTAGATGCAGATGATAGTAGCAGGGTGAGTGCACATGAGGATACATTTTCTCACACTAGATACAATATGATTAAGAGGGAGATAGCAGTTGAGGATGATGTGCAACCACTTATGGGAAGACCCAATGGCACAGTAGAAAGTGGGTAGTTCAAAACTTTATCTTTTGCAGAGAGTGTTGTTGGGGATACCAGTGATGTCACTAGCAGTGAGAGACGTGAGGTGGCACCTCAGCATGATTGTGATCATGAGTCACACCACTTAGTAGGACAACTAAGAGTTAGTGAGGATATGATCATGGAAACCACTACGCGTTGTGATGACACACATGCATTGGTGACCGATTATTGTTGGAGGGCATCGGTGACACATTGTAGTGCATATGAGGGATTTTTCATGGATGACCTTCATACCCTTAGGGAGAGAGTGCCTATGATGAGGAATGACTACCAGCAATTGTTGATAGATAGGGACCACCTCTTGGGTATTGGTAAGATGTATCACAGGGCCTTGAGGGCGCTGGAGTTGGAGATGGACCGACTCACTCAGGAGTTGGAGAAAACTCAAGGATTCTTGAGAGGCACACAGAAAACCATTCAAGAATCAGAGTCCAGATCAGAGGAGATTCGTCACAGGTCCACTTCATCTATCCTAGTGGACAGTCAAATATGTCCTTCGGTGACATGGCTAGAGGATGTTGGTGGTCTAGTAGAGGAGCACCAGTTGATGGAGGACCCTTCCATTTGTGTTTCAAGAGTGGTTGAACTTCAGATAGAGGTTGATCCAGTAGTACGCCCAAGATCTATGATGCAACATGAGTATACGAGAGACGACATGAGTATGTCAGAGCATACAGTGGTGAGTGATAGCTCATAGAGACATGCCGAGATGTATGGTGGGATTCAAAGGGGTGTATTTCCTTGTAGGGAGGAGACACACTTAGGGGAGCATACAAATGCCACTCCTTTGCAACATCACACAATTAGAGGATATCACCTTCACCATATCAATAATTGCATGGGATATGAGAGGTATAGGTTAGTGGACCAACAGTTGGAGGAGTTACTTCCAGTTGTACTAGATGATTGGGAGTCAGTGATGATCACAGGAGAGTATGTACTGTTAGCACTCTGTAAATCTATTTGGTTGATAAACAGACGACGGAGGTAAATTTTTCAACCAACTTTGAGACCTGAAACTAGCCTTTCAGATATGGAGAGGGCTCTCTCAGAAATGGCACGGTCTCCGCGCAGGATATGACTTTGAAAACAATGGATAGATTTAACACCGATGGTAAAAATGGTTTCTGGTTATATTGGCATAGAAAAGTAAAACTTGGGCTATGGGGTCGATCTGAGGAAGAGATGGAACAAATGACTCAGTGAATGGATTCGAGAGGACAAGGCTAGGCGAGCAACAACCTTCAGTGTAAACCATAAAGTGTGGTGGGAGAAAAACACATAAAGTAACTCAAGAGCGCCATTGTGGACGCATTCAAAGTTAGCTTGAGAGGAAAATATTTTGTCTAAGTGGCGCAAGCGAACAAGGGGCATTGTACAACGAATCTGCAAGTTCAAAAATTCGTTCTGAAATAGATAGTATGAGATATGAAATAAAAGGTAACAAGAAACATAGACGCAAAGAAAGAGACACAATACATCCGACTATCACAACTAGAATCTTTTCATCAAATCACAGGACCTTTGCATTAAATTTCGGTCAAAAAACTCAGATTACATACAATAGCATTTTTTTTCTAAAAATTGCCAACCAACCCTGTTTACATAAAAATGACCCCATTATATATAAATATAATGTCACCCTTTTCTGTTAGGGTCAAGCTACTCTCTCCTCGAATCATGAATATGTTTTCTTTGAAAGAGAACAATAACTTCAACGGATTCATTAAAAATAGAAAACCCGACTTTGCCAAATCATAATCATAACCAAAATATTCTTTACAGTCATTGATCATGATCCAAATTCGACCATATGGTTGTGATGAGACATCATTTTCACTACTTGACACTTTTTCATCCATGCACAGCAAGTCTGCTACACAACAATAACCTACAACAAAAACGCAGTAGAATGCGCAACATATTGGAAAAATAGGCGTTAAATATGACATCATATATCACTGATAAAAAACTATTTTTATAAACTGAGAGAGGTTTTTGTAGTTAAGATCGTTATGAAGAAAAAACTCTCTCGGTTTCTTGAAATTCATCTCTATCTGGCCAAAATAAGTGTTGCAAAATCATGTCTCGAACAAGAAATCACGAAAATTGAAAAATAGGGCTCAAAGATTCCTTTGAATCTCCCAATCTGTGACACATTTTTCAAATATGAGAGAGGTTTTTATTATTTGTTATGTCCTCGACAAAAAAATATCAGGGATTTTCCAAATTCCTCTCCATTTGGTCAGAAATCGATCTTGAAGTTGACCACTAAACCAGTAATTTGCGCAGTGTGACCTGTAGCCCGTGTGCTGTAAAAATCCACTACGCGACAACATCCTATGTGTGACATAATCCACTGTGCGACAACATCCTATGCGTGACAAAATCCACTGCGTGAAAACATCCTATGCGTGACAGAATCCACTGCGCAACAAAATCCTATGCACGATGAAATCCACTGCACGACAACATCCTTTGCGCGACGACATCCTCTGCGCGACAGAATCCACTGTGCGACAGCATCCTATGCGTGACCACATTCGTTGCACGACAACATTCTCTGCGTGGTGCACAGTGAATTTTGCAGTGCGTAGTTGCAAATTGAAATGGAACAAATAAATGATAAGCTTCCTTTTGAAAATGACCCTTGGAGACGTTAGATGCTGCCAGTCATAAAAAAAATATGGGTGATAACATGCATGACTTTGCAAATTGTTGACAAACCTATAACCTCAGATATGAAAATCATGGCGCTAATAGCTGGCTCCAATAGGGATTCTATCCTCCCTGTGAGGTAGAAAAGAACAGTAGACCAGGTGCCAATCCATTGGGCTTCTCCCAAACTCAACTTTCCAACTGTAACTTGTAACCTACATCTGCTGAAAACCCAAAACTGTATATGCTCCAAACTGAAATATGAAACTAAGCTGAAAATGAAAACTGCAGTTTGCTAAAAGAAATGCTCGTAGTACCGAGCTTATTCACACTCCTACCTACCCTAATTGCTGAAAAGGATGCCAATCAAGTGAAATCAAAATGCCAATGCAACCATGCAAGCACTTTATCCACTTTTTTCTTTCTTTGCACATGCTTGCTCCAAAGCTGGTTTACTGATAAGCCATTCAAAACTTTATCTATAAATTCAAATCTAAAAAAATAAAAAACATTGGGACTATTTGCCGCCTCTAACAAAAATGCAAATGGATCCTCCAGAACATACATAAAATAACAATCATGTTTCACCCCTTCCATTGCATCCTTGTTTTCATGTAACTCAACTTGTTGATTACCACAAAAAGGCCAAAAAATATGTTGAGACTGCTAGAAATAACAATCTTCTGAATCAGAAGACAATGCTGGATGAAATGAAACCCTTGGAGGAAAGCAATCCATATCTACCATCGACATTGATTGACCGTCATCTTTATTTCCAAGCTGGTAGTTGAGCACAGGCTGCAAATTTGAACTGAAATAACCTTCCATGTAATCAACAACACGATCATTATATGCATGAGAAGGTTGTTGGTCTTCCTCACTGATAACAATTTTCTCATGTAAAACAGTGTCACTGTGAATGCAGTCAGACTTCTCTACTTCCTTTGTTATCTCATGATTTACTTTCAACAATTCAAAGGAAGAAAAACATAATGGAAGATAGTTTTCATTTTCAAGTCCACTACTTCCTCCATATTCAACATCATGCCTGGAGGATTTCTGATTTGAAACATTATAAACATTTTTCTTCAGCAATTCGAAAGAAGAAAAACACAATGGCAATGTTCTTTCACTTGCTTCAAAACCTCCATTTTCTTCACTGCTGTCATATGCACATTTTTCATTTTCTTTGGATTTCTGAACACACTCATTTTCAGATTCATCCTCGACCAATGGCTGTAATTTTGAATGGATAAAACCTTCCATATAATAAGCAACAAGGTCATTAAACACATGAGAAGATTGCTGCAATTTCTTATCAATTGTTTCCCATGAATCAATGTGATTTTGCATCAACACACATTCCTCTGCCTCAGTGATGATATTTAAATTTTCTTTCAACAATTTAAACAAAGCAAAGCATAAAGGTAAAGAATTTACTTCAGCTGATTTAGTAGTTTCTTTATATTCTTCTTTGTAACTGTGATAGGTAGACTGATTGCTCTCATTACACTGTTGAAAAGAAACATTTTTTGATAGAGAACGTGCAGTTGGTTGTTCTAGGAAGTCAACATCATAACCGTCATCATATTCATCATATATAGGCAAATCAAAAACACCTGCAATGTCATCTAACAAGAAAAGGCTTGGGACATCCACCTGCTCTTCAACAAGCTGATTTGCAAATTCATTTTCTTGATTGTCTACAAATGAATACATAAAACAATCAGTTTCTTGCTCATGATGACAAAGATTGGGATGTAAATCAGCTTCTTGTTTATGCACAATATCATGTTCTTTTGCTACACCATCGTTCTCTGTATTAGCAACACTCTTTAAATTCTGATTTTGCAAACTTTGACATGCTTGAAGATTGTCTTCCACTTCCTGAGCATTATTGAACATCTGCTGCAAAGATGTAGACTTCCTCTCCATTAGAAGAAAATATAAGTCTGATTGAAAGGTTGTTACATAATGGAGCATGGAAGCAACTTCAAGAGGTTGGACTTCTTTAGGCAGTTTATAATAAAGACTAGCAAACCTCCTATTGGAATTTGAGATGGTTTCATCTTTCATTCTTCTCATGGCATAAAAAGCTTAAAGTAGTAGATTCCATGACTTTCTCTCACCCCAAAATCTACAAAAAGATTCCCTCAATTCATCCCACGAGCTAATCGACTGAGGCTGCAGATGTCTGAACCATGCTTTGGCATCTCCTTGTAAGGACTGAGAAAAGGCCCTCATAGACACATCATCATGTTCAATCTCAAAAAGGTCAATAAAATGCTCAAAGTCCTGCATATATTTTTTAGTCGAATGTCCATCAAGCTCTCCATCGAACCTAGGAAGGTACTTATAATATTTGACAGGAAAGTCGTGAAGGATGGAAGGAAATTTAAGAGGATTGTATCTTTCTTAAATCTTGGAGGGTGCAGGATTAAGAACAGATGGTACAAACTCAGCTTTGGTTTCATTAAGCTCACAAGAATGATCATGAACATTATATGGCTTAGAGGAAGGTACTTGGTGAATATTGGTTATACAAGAAGAAGGAGGTATACCTACAGTTTGCAATGAAGGATATACAAGGGTAGATCTCTGGGATTCATTTGAACGTAGTAAGAGAAGAAATATTCTTTTGAAAAACTCAGGAAAGGATAAGAAGATATTGATAAAACATAAAAATACTTCTTGAACTAAACTTAAGCTCGAGTACCTTATTTTTCCATACTTCTCTTCCATATCTCCGTCAACAGGTCTCATTCTCCAGTGGAGTCTTTAAATCACATTCGAAGCTTGATTGGAGTCACCATGAAAACTTTAGCTTTGGATTCTTCTGCCAGTGGAATCACCTTCAATTGATTTTTTGATGTGTGGAGTCGCCAGAGCAGAAATACATCCAATATGTGTCTTGGTGTTTGCTGCTCTCAGACCTTAGAACTGAAACAATTTCTTTCTTCCTAGGGAAAGTTTCATTCAATTCCGTCCCCGACAACGACGCCAGAATGTTAGCACTCCATAAATCTATTTGGCTGATAAAAAGATGACGAAGGTAACTTGTTCAACCAACTTTGAGACCCGAAACTAGCCTTTCGGATTTGGAGAGGGCTCTCTCAGAAATGACATGGTCTCCGTGCAGGGTATGAATTTAAAAACAATGGCTAGATTTAACACTGATGGTAAAAATGGTTTCTGGTTATAATGGCATAGAAAAGTAAAAATTGGGCTATGGGGTCGATCCAAGGAAGAGACCGAACAAATGACCTAGTGATTGGATTTGAGAGGAGAAGGCTAGGCGAGCAACAACCTTTAGTGTAAACTGTAAAGTGTGGCGAGATAGAAACAAAGAAAGTAACTCAAGAGCGCCGCTGTGGATGAAGTCAGAGTTATCTTGAGAGGAAAATGTTTTGTCTAAGTGGTGTGAACAAGGGGCGTTGTACAGCGAATCCACAGGTTCAAAAATTCGTTCCGAAATAGATAATATGTGATATGAAATAAAAGGTAACAGGAAACATAGACGCAAATAAAAAGACACAATACATCCGACTATCACAACTAGAATCTTTTCATCAAATCACACGACCTTTGCATTAAATTTTGGTCTAAAAACTTAGATTACATACAATAGCAGTCGTTTTTTCAAAATTGCCAACCAACCCTGTTTACATAAAAATGACCCCCTTATATAGAAAGATAATGTCACCCTTGGCTGTTAGGGTTGAGCTACTCTCTCCCGGAATCAAGGATCCATTTCCTTTGAAAGAGAACAATAACTTCAACAGATTCACTAAAAATAGAAAACCCGACTTTGCCAAATCATAATCGTAACTGAAATATTATTTACAATCATTGATCATGATTCAAATTAGACCATATGGTTGTGATGAGCCATTATTTTCACTGTTGGACACTCTATCATCCCTGCACAGCAAGTCTGCTATGCAACAGTGACCTACAACAAAAACGCAATAAAATGTGCAACAGATTGGTAAAATAGGCATTAAAGATGACATCGTATATCACTGATAAAAAACTATTTTTAGAAACTGAGAAATGAGTTTGTAGTTAAGATCGTTATAAAGAAAAACCTCTCTCGGTTTCTTGAAATTCATCTCCAGCTGGCCAGAATACGTGTTGCAAAAACATGTCTCGGACAGGAAATCATGAAAACTGAAAAATAGGGCTCAAAGATTCCTTCAAATCTCCCAATCTGTGCCACATTTTTCAAATATGAGAGAGGTTTTTATTATTTGATATGTCTTCAACAAAAAAAATCTCGGGGATTTTCCAAATTCCTCTCCATTTTGTCAGAAATCGATCTTGAATTTGACCACTAAACTAGTAATTTGCGTAGTGCGACCTATAGCCTGTGTGCTGGAAAAATCCACTGTGTGACAACATCCTATGTGCAACAGAATCCACTGTGTGACAGAATCCACTGCGCGAAAAAATACTATGCGTGGCGAAATCCACTATGCGAGAACATCTACTGTGTGACATAATCCACTGCGCAACAAAATTCTATGCGCAACGAAATCCACTGCATGACAACATCCTTTGCGCGATGAAATCCACTGCGTGACAACATCCTATGTGTGACAGAATCCACTGCGCGACAAAATCCTATGCGCGGTGAAATCCACTGCATGACAACATCCTTTGCCCGACGACATCCTCTGTGTGACAGAATCCACTGCGTGACAACATCATATGCGGGACAACATTCTTTGTGCGATAACATTCTCTGTGCGGTGCGTAGATAATTTTGTAGCGTGCAGTGAATTTTGTAGCGCGCGGTTGCAAATGGAAATGGAACAAATAAATGATAATTTTCCTTTTGAAAATGACCCTTGGAGATGTTAGATGCTACCAGTCATAAACACAATATGGGTGCTAACATGCATGACTTTGCAAATTGTTGACAAACCTATAACCTCAACTATGAAAATCATGGCGCTAACATGTACCATGGATACCAGTGGACGCGATTTTGGTTGAATGCTTGGGATTGACCAAAGCATGTGATGTTTTACAAGTCTACATTTAGCTAGAGAGTTTTCTGTTAGCCTTCCCTAACACATTTATCATTGACATCAGCATGAGGAGAGATAGACAGTGGCAGAGGGCATGGAGAGTGAGTAGGTCGAGACCACCTGACGGGAGTACTTTTACGACATACATTAGGTCAAAGGTGGACCATTAAGACTTGGTGCGTGATGGTGAGAATCATAGGCCAGGTGAAAACAGATGAGCATAGAGGGCTTCCGAGAGTGACCAGTCCGACACAGGAGCAACCAGCGGAGACTGGAAGTGATAAACTTCCAAGTTTGCAATGGGATCTGGAAGTTCATTGTGTTAGTAGGATGTTTTACATCATGTTGACCCAGGTTGCGCCAGAGAACCACAGACTCCACCTTGGGTTGGTTTGGAGTGGGCCTGCAAGTACTTGTCCTATGGAGCGAGACATTTTCTCCCTCTTGATCATCATGATAGGGCATGGAGATGGTTGGGCAGGTACTACTTCCACATAGATGTTCTTACAGATGAAGCTTCTGGACAATAGGTCTAAGTGCCATAGGTACTTCAACTTGAGGATCCAGGACTGGAGGATCTGGTATATATATAAGGAGAAGTCAAGCATGGTCAAAATAGTGTAGTGTTTGCATGGTGATCTTCAGAAAAGGATAGCATGGGACCCAAGGATTGCAGAATTGAGAATTTCACTGACTGACAGAGGCGAGTGGACCTTTGCAGGGGAAAGTTGTTCTGACTTCCCATTGAGCTTTAGTGTTGAGGAGAGCACATCACTTGAGGGTGTCTCATGGAGGTCTGGAAGTACCTCAGTTTGGCATCAACATGGGAAGTTGATGGAGGCCGTGTTGATCTTGGTAGTATCTTTGAGGATGGACTTAGTCATGGATGAGGCCATGAGTCATGAGCAGGAGTTTCACAGTGTCGATACATTTCAGGATTATTCTTCCCAGGGGCTTGCCGTTCATGACTTGATATGGGACCCAGGGGGCAGAGTGCGTGATAGTTAATCTTTGGATGGGGTCTACTGTGTGTCCAACAGGTGGACATGGGATCCTAGTATTATGCTTGAGGGGATTTGGTTATTTCTTGAGGACAATCATTTTTCTAGCAGGGAGGACTGTAATGTCCCCACTTTGGGACATCATTACATTACAGAGGGTTATGATGACCAGAGTAGCCAGATGGAGGTTATAGCGAGTACATATATTATTGAGAGGTATTTTGGGGCCCTACTTGCATTGCTCATCCCATTTCATCATTATGCTCCATTCCACACAGGTTGGATTTGGTTTTGTTGCATTCAAACGATTTCCATGATTTTGAGTATTTTGAGCTATAAGTTAATTAAATTCACTGAAGAGGTCATTTTGGGCACAATACTTGGAGCTACCTCTCAGTGTAATATCTCATTGGAATCAGGAGAAATAGGACTACAGGATAAGATGATGAGAAGTGACTTTTAGTGGCCATGGAAGCCACTAGGAGATATAAGGCATTTTTCAGAGGTAAAAAGGTTAATCAATTAATTAAAGTGATTTAATTAATTAATTCATAATTAAAAAAGCAAAGTCCCTTTGGAGAGACAAGGGGATGCATGAATTATAAATAAGAGGCAAGGGCCTCTATTCATTCATTCATGTATGTTTATCATTTTGATATCTAGCTTCTAGCTAGAGGGCCCATCTCTTGGGGGTTTTGAGGGTTTTGACTTAACAAACCCTAGAGGATGATTCAATGGTGAAAAATTCCACCTAGCTTGTCCATAGCTTGGTCTCGGAGATGCAATACTCTCCCACACCATTCTAGTTCAGATCTACTTAGTGCAGGAGGGTTCTTCACCAGCCACAGGCATAGGAAGAGAGGGAGGGTGCACCATTGGGGGTTTCCAACAAGGGGGGTGCACCATCCATTGAGGGAAGCTCGTTGTAGGTGATTGGTAGAGCTTATGGAGATTCTAGCATCTGGGTTTTCATTGTAGGGTCTTGGCCATCATATCTAGTCCATTTAGGAGGAGTCTTATGTGCCATTTGATTTATTAGATACATGGGACAAATTGGAGGAGGGGAGAAAACTTCAGAAAGTGGTTTTAGTCATTTTTTAGCTCAGATATTCACTATTTCCCTTGAGACTTCACCTAGTGACTTGCAGTGTCCCGATCTATCTTTATAGCAAGTTTCAGGGCATTTGGAGGTCTCCTTCATCAGGGCCGAAATTGAAGGATTTGACTGTTTCAGGAGGGCGCAACTCCATTGGAGGATTCAACATTTGGAGGATTTTCCCATGGTGTTTTGATATGATATTTCAGAAGGGGATTCTGCTCTTCCTGATATACGGTTCGACATCTTCAATGTAGCATCTGTAAGTATTTGACAGTAGGGCCGAATTATTGAGGGTCTTCAGTGTTCCAACAGGGTGTGGCATCTTCCAGCTTGGGGGTTTGGCACCTCATATGGCCTAGATCTCAGTTTGTAGTGGTTTTTTGTGTTATCCATCCTTTGGAGGCTTAGAGTCATCTATTGGAACATTTTTTAGTAGCTCTTATCATGTTTATTGGAGCCATCTATTCAGAATTCCAGATCGGCCTCACTATTGTATCAAGTTCTTCTTATTATTATGAATAAAGATCAGATTTGAGGTATTTTGGATTGTCTATCATATTATTGATATTTCATGTGGTTTTGATATGCTATATTTCTTTATATTCTTATCTGTTGCTGCAAACACACAATAAAACCATCAGTATAACCCTAAGCGCAACCTAAGAGACAAGAATAAGCAAAGTGTTTGACAAAATGCCACAACCAGAAAAAGTTTAAAAAGACACCCAAACCGTGATGTTCCTTGCATATTGGATTGGGAACATTACAATGAACAACATTTAGTTCAGGTCTAAAGTTGCGAGGAGGTTACGCTCCAGAAAAATCTCACCTCAAGATTTTTCAGTTTGAGATTTGAAAGACCCAAAGCCCGGAGAGCCGAAAATCTGAAATGAATAAGGACGATCAGATATGGAGAACATACGATGACCGTTAGATCATGGAGATCTACATCAACAGACCATGTCAGCATGGACATATGGTAGACCACGTTGGAAGACCATGCCATCAGACCACGTCAACAAGGATGTGTGGGAGATCTATGCCAGTAGACCATGTCAGGAAGCACATATGGCATACCACGTTAGCAGACAACGTCAACAAGTACACATGGAATAATCAGGTGATGACAAGTGTCAAGAGGAAATTGGCTCGTGCCATGTCAATAAGTGACATAAGCAAGTTACGTCACTCTGGGAGATTTAATTTGGGAGTTTTACCACTAGCACTTGCCCAAAGTCCCGAAGTCCTGAATGCCAAAGTATCGAAGTGGACATGAGGCGTCCGATCTGAAGATCACCTCAGGAGAATTCTTGATCGTTGATATAATACAGTGGAAGGATAGCATAAGTAAAATAGCATAAGTATTGAAGTGAATGAGAACCATTCATCGTGCAAATAAAATCCGATCGTCCGATCTACTTCGACGAAAGATACTTCGGAAGGTCGAAAGACTGCAGAGGTTGAAAGTTTCGAACACCGAAGTTATGAAGTGAATGAGAATCATTCATCATGCAAACAATAGATGAACCGTACGATCCACTTCAAAGAAATCTACTTCAGGAAATTTGAAAGTTTGCGAAGACCCAAAGGGTGAAGTCCCGAAGACCCAAAGGGAGAAGTCTCGAAGACCCGAAGTGGACATAAGTCGTCTTATTTGAAGATCACTTCGGGAGTATTCTCAACCATTGATCATACTAGAGTGAAATTTGAGACTTGAGAGTTTCGAAGTCCAGAGACGCGAGAGGATCACAACCATTGATCTGAAATGGACATGCGTCAGTGGATTGTCAGCTCTAGGAAAAAGGTGATAGAGATAAAGTTGAGATTTGAAATCTCCGAAGTCTATATATTTAAAGGAGATCTCGACCATTGATTGAGAAAGGGGACACAGGATCATTGATCTAGTTTTCGATTGAGAAGGATAGGTGTCAGCGGATCATCGACTCCGGAATATTGACGTACAGAGGAGAGCAAGGTTTGAGAGTTGAAACTCCCAGAGCACGAATCCTAAAGTAAATCACAACCGTTGATTTAAGAAGGTTAGATTTGATTCGTCAGTTTAGGAACACTGTCAATATCATGAGATCGATGATCCCATTGCATTGCAGGGATTGAAGGTGCGTGAACTTTAAAATGTTGAAGGCGATTCGCAATCGAAACCATAGTTTTGGAGAAAGGACACATAGAGCTCTGTGGTGAATTGCGGGAAAAAAATCAGGTTGGCTTCAAACCGTCTTTAGATGCTCCTGCAGTCACGTGGTCACATGAGATAATCACCCAAGGTCATATAGAGAAATAGAGATAGCACTCACTAGATCGAGATTGGGAAGCGCCCTTTGAATAGGCGTTTGGTCACAACCATGGTCACATCAGCGAAGGTTAAGGGAGGAGCTAGCACGTCGCTAGGATCCACCTCGAGATTTTGGGAGTTTGGAGAATCAAGGTGACTCGCAACAGAAAATCTGAAACATGAAGTCACAAAGTGCCTTTTGGATAGGCGTCTGATCATTGCCTGTGGTCACATGAAAGGAAGGGGCTTAGCCAGAAAATCTAGCACCCACTGTGAAGTTTTGTTAGGAAGGGAAAAGGCGCCAAAGGGATGAGCACGCAAAGGTTCTCTTTGTAACTGCAAGAACAAAGTGATTGTATCTGCCAGACAATTCAAAGAGCTTCAAGGTGATCACCAGAGGAGATGAAGAGTCTCGAGGTATCTGCTAGTGGAATGAAGACTCATCATAGAGACAATTGACATATGGAAAAGTGTCAAGGACTGTAACTTCCAGAGAAGCCAAAGAATCTCAGGATAACAACCATTGATGAAGAACATACTCAGTATAATCACCAGAGAGGATGAAGAGATGTGTGTATGATCTGGCAGAGGACTTGGCATGATAAATATACGTAGAACAAAGAAGATATGCATGCTTCTTTTGATAGTTATTCATGTGGGAAGAAGCAGGTTGTGCGCAGGAGATGAAGCACACAGAAAAGGCGTAGTGCAGAGAATGGAAATGGTGCACAGAGCATAAAACAAAGAAGAAACACATAGAACAAAATGCATATCTAAGAGATGAAGAGAAATTCGAGGTATGCATGCAGAGACAGAGCAGAAGAACAAAAATTGCAAGAATATGTGAGTAGGAATACACTGATGCAGGTAGAGAAGAACAATGTAGCAGAACAATGATGAGACTGGTAAGTCATTGATAAATAATGTATCACTGTAATAATTTTAGTAACAAAGAGTTATATCTTAGGGTGGTAGGGTGGTGCTAGGGAGGACTGTTGTCCTAAGAGTTTCAAGTGGGTGTATCTCAGGGTGGTAGGGTGGTGCTAGGGAGGACTGTTGTCCTCAGAGTTTCAAGTGGGTGCTTGAACACAGGGAGTTCTATCTTCCATCTGGTTGTAGCCAGAAAAACCTAGGGTGGTAGGGTGGTGCAAGGGAGAACTATTGTTCTCTGTTATACAGGTCGGTACTTGTGTAACTGGAATTTGATGCTTCCATCCAGTTGGTGTTGGAACACTGAGGGAGTTGGTGCTTTCTTCTAGTGGGTGCTAGAGAATCAAGAGCGTTGGTGCTCTCAGCAAGTTGCAGCATGTACAAGTTGGTGCCTGTGTGACTGGAAGTTGGTGCTTCCATCCAGTTGGTGCTGGAACATAAAGGGAGTTGGTGCTTCCTTCTAGTGGGTTCTAGAAAAACCAGAGAGTTGGTGCTCTCAGCAAGTTGCTACTCGTAAAATATAGGTGGTAGCCTTGAAAGGAGTTGGTGCTCATAAGAATGATAATGTACAGAAAATAAAGACTACTTATCATATTAAGAAGAAGAGGTTTCTCCCTTTATGGGTTTCCTCAAGAATATCTGTCTCTGTATATTTCATGTGTGTGATTGGTGTTGAATATTCTATTGCTTACTTCATCGCATTATTGTGATCATCGTTGATTTTTCTGTAAAGAGTTTAAAATGGGCATAATTGTTTAAGCTCGGTAACAACTGATTCACCCCCCCATCAGTTGTCCAATAATTGGTATCAGATCTAGTTCCCTTTATTTAAGGATAGATCCTAGAGCTTAAACATAACTAACCATGAAGGAACTTCAACCAACAAGGTCCCTCTGTTCAATGGAACAAACTTTGCCTTCTGGAAAGGTAGGATGGGAACCTACATAATGGCTTTAGTTGTAGATGTCTGGAATGTGGTAGAGACTGGTTATGTAAATATAGTTGTACTAGCTTCTAAGGATGGCAAGATAGAATTCAGCTTCAACGCTAAGGTTATGAATGCTATTCTGAGTGGGCTTACAGAAGCATAATTTGTAAAAGTTATGTACTTAGAATCTACCAAAGAAATTTGGGACAAAATCATTAGTAGTTATGAAGGTAATGAGAAGGTAATGGATGCCAATATTCAAACTTGTGATTATGGTTTGAACAAATAAAGATGAAAGAGGATGAAACTGTTGATAAGTACTTTCTGAGAATTGAAAAACTAGTAAATGCAGTGAAAGGGCTTGGTGAAAAAATTGAGGAAGCCTCTTTAGTTCAGAAAATTTTGAGATCTCTGCCAGATAGGTTAAACCCAAAGGTCTCTGCTATAGAAGAACTTAATGTTCTAAAAGTTCTACCTTTTGATCAACTTCTAGGAATGTTGAGTGCATATGAAATGAATATAGTTCACTTTTCATCTAAGTGTCCACACAAGAAGAAAGACCAGAACTCTGAAGGTGAAGAGAAGTACACATGCAAGATATTTGATAAAAAAAAAAAGTTTATGTGTAAACAATGATGACTCTTTAGGAGACACAGATAGTGACTCTTCTTATGAAGATAAGGTTAATGACTTTATGCTTATGGCCAAAGAGGATTATGATAACAAAATCAGAGGAAGTGATGTTAATGATGAAGAAGCTGTGATTGATATGGAAGGTGAACTAATCAGTGCTTTAGAATAGATTGACAGACTCAGACTTAAGAAGAGAAAACAAAAATAGTTGTTGATGCAGTTTGAAAAGGATGGTAAAAAACTTGATGAAGACCTTGCCCTGCTAAAAGTGGAGTTAGAAGAGGCAAAGAAAATAGAGGACACTCTGAAACAACAGTTATCAGAGAAGAAGGAAATACATGAAGCCTTGGAAGAAGAGGTAGTAAAAACCTGAAAATATATGGAGAAGTTTAAAGTATTGTATCTCCAAAATCTTCCAAGCATTAAAGCCTCAACAAAACTAAACGACATTATGAGAAAACATAGATCTCCTTTGTTGAAGACTAGTTTAGGTTATGTAAGTGGTTCAGACAACAAACAACCAGAAAGCAAAGAGCCAATAAAAATGATCAAGTTCCAAGTCAACAAAAAATTAGACCATGTGAGTACTCTGTCACCAAAAGCTTATAAAGACAAGATGATCCCTGATAAAAAACAAAGATATCAGAAGATGGAGCAAAAAATGCCAAGAAGAAGGTCATCCTTCGGGTACCAAAATTTCTTCCATGGTTACTGTTTTTACTGCTCTAATTTTGGTCATAATATTGTAAATTGTCAAATTAAGTTTAGAGACATGCAATTGAGGAGTTCAAGAAATAAACAATCTTTGCAAAATAGAACTAAACATCCAATGAGTAGACAACATTGCACCAATCTCTTTGACCTATTGAACGATGAGCTCGAATGCTATAACTGTCATAACTTCAGCCACAAAGCTGCAAACTGCCATCTGAAGAATCATAAAGGAGATCCAAGGATAAATTTCTTAGCTAGAAATGCCAACACATGGAAAAATAAAGATAGTGAAAAATGTGGTCTAGTACTTTTAGCTCAAAAACAAAAAGACCCCTAGAATATAGATAGTGGATGTTCCAAGCACATTACTGGAGACAAGTATAAGCTTATGTCTATAAGGAAAAGAAAAACAGGAAATGTGACCTTTGGAAATGATGAACCAGGTAAAATCAAGGGTAAAGAGATGGTGAGTTTGAGTAATGGCAAAGGATATGCCCAGGATGTTTTACTAATAGATGCTCTAAAACATA
>JASDQU010738352.1:302498-339440 GCA_032191745.1 Picea mariana | reverse complement strand
AATATCCTGGGATATACTACATGTATTCTAAGTTTTTAAAGTTTTTTTTAGAAAATAAATATCTTGGGAGATACTCACAGACTTTTCTATAAGAGTCATAGCGTGTAATTGAATTCTTAGATGCTGTGCGCAATTAGCTCTTTTTGTTATTATCAGATGTTTTAGACTTGTTTATTGTGATTGAAGTAAAAGAAATTGCAAGTATTTCATGAAGTATGGAGAATTTTTACCGAGTTGGTTATTGGATGTCAAAAATGACAGACTCTTGTTTTCATTTTTGAAAATGGGCTATTGTCTTTTATTTTTGAAAATATTTTTTTTTCCATGGTCAAAATATTTGCAAACATATTTTACCATACGTTCGAAATAAAACAGTTATTAAAATTTTATTTTTATTTGGAATTTTGTTGCATAAGATATTTCAATTGTTGATAGTAGAAACAAATTAAATAAAAAACTAAAACTTTATTTGTAATGGTGTTGTAGGTTGTTAAATGTTGGGAGTTGAGAAGCTTAATGATTAAAAACTTGTTTTTCTTCTTAAAAAAATTATAAATTCAAATCCAAAAAAGATGAGTATATACTTCGATAGATTTTACCAATCAAATTCCTAAATTAAAAGATGCCAAAAGACAAATAAATCCATCCCAAAAACATTTCGGATGTAACTTACAACATAACATTGAACACAATCTCCAAGTTTCATAGATGAAAAGATCATCCTGAATTCTACACTTTAGGTTATGACCTTAACCTGCTTATGCCCAGAGAGCTTTAAGATCTGGATCGCTCATGATAGTGAAAACAAGAAGAAACCCAAATGTGTTAAAACTGGCTCTCAGCTGCCACCGACTGCTTTGAATCATCGCATATAACAACATCAACACCGTCCTTGATTTTTCGGGTCGATCTGACAATCTTCATGGAAAATCTTCGTCAATCATAAACATAATAGAATAGTTTGTTCTTTGACACGCATCAAACCCTAATCTGATTTACAAAATCTGAAACCCAGATCCATTTAAACGACCTTTAATCAATACGCCCTGTATTTTCTCCAGCGAGCGATGGAAGGACCCATTTCTATTCCTTGAACAATTTTTAATCTCATAGATTTGTTTGGCTCGACGATTGAAAATGTAAAGAAGAACAAAATCCTGCCTGTTGCTCACATAATATAACTCCATCCTCCACCTATCCCATGTGGCTAAAATTATTGACTTTAAGGATTTAAGTGATTATTTTTGTAAAATTCAAGTGTTCAGATGTTTTTTGGCATGCTGAATTTATTTCTACATTCAAAATTGGATTTTAAAAAATAAGAAAATAATAATTTCGTATAAATTTATATCACCAGATTTCATTCCAGTGAAAAAACTATTTTTTAAAACAATTAGACAAAGTTTAGCTTCAAAAAGTTTAAAAGACCATTAAATGAAGGGTCCACATCATTTAGGTCTTACACTTATGTTTCCCTAAGTACATCTACACCATACACGTGGCATAGATCCAGAGTTTAGGATCACTCAAGCGTTTTTATATTTTAATTTTCTCTCATGAACCACATTTATCATGCTAATGAAAATTTTGATTCTTTATATACATGAATCTTAACACACTTAATTGATGCGTTGAGCACTTGTATCTGACTGTATTTGACTATTGGCTTACTTATTGGGTTTCTTGATTTGACTTGACTCTTGCTATTAGTCTTAAGCAGCAAAAGTAGAGATTGGGTTCGACCAAAACTAAGTGTTTACTTAGTTGTTTGCAACATTTATCCTTAGGAATAACCTTTCTTGGTGACCATAGTTAAACTCCCAATAAAATTTTGGTTCAGACTTGGAAAAAATACATGGGATAAAGATCAACTTAGAATTATGATTATAAACCCAAAAAAATGAATTGGAGGATTGAAGGGATTGAGGAATAACAGAGAAGGCTTAATTGGGCCGATGATCGTTTGAGGGTAGTGGAATTAAATTCAAATTTGCAAAAAATTGTGAAATGTTGATAAACATTTAGGTAGATGTTTTGAGTTACAACAAAGTGAAAACAATCTTCAATAGATAGATGGCCAATGTAGTTATCCTTTACGACCTATGCCCAATATTCGTTTTCTTGAATAAGACGAAAAACATTCTTGGCTACCAAAGTTTTGGAGGAAAGAAAAAGATTTCCGATTCCCAACCTCGTTTTTTTTTTTTGGAATGGCGAGGTTTTTCCAAGAGACTAGTTCCATTCCCTGGTTTCCTACCCATATGAATTGGTAACATAGTTGGTAAATTTTGTCTTAGGATCCAAATCAAATACATCTATTTTATCCGATCCAGATAACATCAAGGACAGATTTTACAAGCACAAAATGAGATAGTCGTTTATTGAGCTAAGTGTTCAATTTCCTTTCAATGTTAGCTAATAGCTATTTCGAGTCTCATTTCACATAAATATTTTTCTTTAAGTGGAAGACCAAGTACTTTCACATAAATATTTTTCTTTAAGTGGAAGACCAAGTACTTGAGACTGGCCTCAAAGGTCGAGCTTATAAAGGGGAAAATTTGGGTTAGGTAGTGATTTTCATTGTCAAAGAGACCTCAACTTATTATCAAAGACTTGGAGGAGTTTATTACCACTCATGTGGATCTATAGAATATGTTTAAGAAATTTTTGATTTTGTGCACCATGCCATTCAGATTCTTCATACGAAATTAGGATGTTATTCACAAAAAGTAGGCGTGAAATATAGAAACAATTTATGATTAGAGTACTTTAAAGGAGTTGCTTTCTATAGTTTCCTTAGCTCTCTACTTAAACCTTTAGCCACTAGGAGAAAGAGAAGAGGGGAGAGAGGACATCCCTATCATATGCCTTTTTTATAGTTAAATAAAGGTCACGATTATCTATTTATTATGATTGCAGAAGATTCAACCCATAACCAAGACTATAAAGTGTAAACTGAATCCCAGATGGATTAGAATGAATGGATTAGAATGAATCAGATGAAAACATATATGACTCTATCACACACATTAGCTAGATAAACCTTTTTTTTCATGTCCTTGAAGTTTTTATGACTCTATCACACACATTATCTAGCTCAACCTTTGTTGTCATGTCCTTGAATTTTTTATTTTTTACTATGTGTAGCTCTTCCTGGAAAATGCTAATTTCCTTGTGTGTTTGACACCCTTCAAGGAATCCAAATTGCTCGAGAGACCCTCCTAGAGAGATTTTATTTGATCCTACGAGAGATGATGTTGGATATAATATGATATATACTGTTGAGTGATATTGGATGGAATTTTCCAACCTTGAGGGCTTGTGCGTCTTTGGTATAAGTGCAATGAATGTGGTGTTGAAGGGAGCCAACACCTTACTTGAGAGCCAAGTTGCTTCCACTACCCTACAAAGATCATCCTCAATGCTTATCTCATCCTTGTGAGTAGTTCCTCTTTCCCTCAATGCTTATCTCATCCTTGTGAGTAGTTCCTCTTTTCCTACTTTTTCTATGAGAAAGTGATTATGATTCATATCCATGAATTTGGAGAAGAAGATAGATATTCTAAGAATGAAATATATTATGGATTTTCTTTTTTCTTTGAAAAAATTATGAAAACGGAAGACCCCTTCAGAAGAAATGTCATTAAAATTTTCAGCCCATGACACATCTCTATTGTCAATTTTCTTGATTGAGTTAGAAATTTTCCTACAATTTGTGAAACAAATGGAAGAATGTCATGTTTTGATATCTAGCCTATTTCCATAAATCTCTTCTTTTTAGCCACCACTCCTTTTTGTTATCTAACAAAAAAATTTGTTGTTTTGTTTTCCAGCTAAAAAAGATCTTCCTTTTGTGAATCTAAAATAAATCAAAGTGCTTCTACAGATATTCTAGATTATATGGCATCTTCTACCTCTTGAAGAATCTTTTTGTATTCATCCCATTTGTCTTTATACCACTTGATATCCAATAGTTTATCCATACGTAGGTTTGAGTGGAATTGAATGGTTGTGGATTGCCGAAGTGAATTTTTGTAAAGGAGCCATGCATTACTGAGAATTTGGATTAAATACTCACTCTTTAAACATTTTAAGTTTAATTTAAAAGGGCTAGGGGGTTTCCTATAATAGGAGCCAATTCTAATAGAATCGTTTTGTGGTTTGTGGTTAGATTCCCCTCTTGAAAGAACCCCACCGCATGATTCACATCACGTCATCCAATACATCTTATATAACTAGGAATATATCAGTCTATAAGTATCGGTAGTTTTTCTGTTGGTCTAGGTGGGGTAATATTGATAGGATCAATTTAAAGCAAATTAAATTTGTTTCAATTTTCTAATAGAAAAACTTGAGAGAGAATTCAGTTGGGTTGTTGGCCCCATATCTCAAATTTGCTAAGATTAAAATTAAAATATCTTCCTAAAATTACCATCCCTTTCTGAAGCCACTACTTTGAAAAAAGATCTCAATTTTCTAATCTTTTGCATATGGCCTATAGATGTTCAGATAGTTGAATACTTTCCCCTAATTGAGGGAAGCAAGAGAAACATTGAGTCCTAAATAAAAATACCACGAATTAGAAAGGGAAAAAACTTTTTTCTTCCACCCTATAGCTAGCCCTACTAGAAACCCTAGAGCATCCACATAGCTAAGCTCCAATCCTTTCTTAGGTAGGTCTTAGACATTTTCTCCTCTATATTCCATGATATCTTCCAAGAGAATAAAATTAGGATTGTGAGTATTAATTGACCTTCTAAGGGATAATTTCTTGGAGGGATTAGCCAACCCTTTACAATTTAAGGGGAGGAAACTCATTTTGAACCTACCTTATGGGAATATTCTCTAAGGGCCCAGAGTAAATATTGATGTCTACCACTTGTTACCTCAAAATTTTGGAGGGATTAGCCAACCCTTTACAATTTAAGGGGAGGAAACTCATTTTGAACCTACCTTATGGGAATATTCTCTAAGGATCCAGAGTAAATATTGATATCTACCACTTGTTACCTCAAACATTTTGTGCTTCTAGGTTATGGATAAAAAATATTTCCTACGTCTTTTCCTAGACTTGTGGTTTTTAACTTATTTTCCTACAAAGTCCATGCTTCAATAACCCTAATAGGTTGGATAAAAAATCCTCCAGAATAATTCCAATTTCATCTTCTACATTAACCTCCCAAGATATTCCAATTCATCTTCTACATTAACCTCCCAAGATCCATATTGTAATAGACGAGCGGAATCTAGAGCAGATAGGGGGTGACGGAGTATTACCTAGAGTAGATGAGCTCTCCTTTTTAGGAAAAAGGTTCTTCATGGGAGAATCATATTGTTCCCTGAATAAAAAAATTTCTAGGGAGTCTTGTGTTGCAAGGTCACTCGTTAAGGAGACATGTAGTGGTGACAAGGGAGCCTTTCCTAATGCGAGATGATGGCGTCTTGCCTAGAGTAGATGAGCTCTCTTTTTGAGGAGAAAGGTTCTTCATGGGAAAATCATATTGTTCCACCAATAATATTTTTTCTTCCAGGGAGTCTTGTGTTGGAGGGTCACTCATCAAGGAGACATATAGTGTTTCAAATGGAACCTTTATTGATACTAGGAGAGATTATTTTTTTCCAAATAGAGAATATTTATGGACCCATTATTTTCTAGTAAAATGAAGAGTGTAGTCCTTTACCAAGTTTCCATACTCATGGAGCCTCTTTCACTTAAATTTTACACTCCTTACTAATCTAGGTCATAGTGAAAATATGTATGTCCTTTACCAATAATTATGGAATTGGATATGTGTTTGGATTACTCTAGGCCCACTAGAAATCCTCACAAGCCCAAGTACCAAAATTATTGAAAGAGTTATTAGATTCTAAGCAAAGTCCTATAATTTTCCTAATTTATTTGAAAACATACTCAGACCAAAGAATCACCAATAAACCTAGCATTGTAATCCAGGTGGGAGTGTAGTTAGTCTATGTCGAACATGCATCAAAATCCAATGCCATTTTTTCAGGTATAGATCCCGAAGGCCCCATTTCCAAAATATCTGAAAAAAATTGTCTTCTTATTCCAAGGTCCTAAAAAACCGAACTATAAATCCTTTTACTAAAACTATGCTTCATAATATGTAACCCACTAACATGCCAAAATTTTCCTCTATCTAATTTTTTCATAAGAAGACTCTCATATTATGAGTAGGGAAACTTCCAACTAGTGAAGATTTTTTGAAATCTTTAATTCCATTTAACCTTGTGCAATATTACATATCAACACATTAATTACTTCATATTTTCTCTTGATACACTTTCTCCTTTTTTGTTGGTTATGTGGTCTTCCCAATTGTATGCTCCTAGATGTTGACATAATTGTATGCTCCTAGATGTTGACATAGGGAAAACTATTCATTAAATCACCTATTAGAATTTCCCCTATGAATCCAAAACATTGATTATTTTGAGAGCTAACTTCAATTTAATGCAAGACAAATATTCCTACCATCATCTCAAAATCCATTTCACCTTCTTTGAGAGAACCAATGGGAGTGATCCTAGGTGGTGGTACTAGTTTCCCTTCTTTCTGTGAGTGTTTTGCAAGATCATCCTTGTTCAACTACAATCTTGTATGTTTGACAGTTTACTTTTTTCTTGTCCATCTATTGGGTTTTCATATTATTAAATATATAAATAGCAACACATTCTTGTATTATTGGCTTTGCATATTCTTAAATAGATAAATAACAACACATTATTGCATTATTTCACACTCTAATTTTTTCTTTTTATTTATTTAGAACATCTCATATGCGTATCTTTCCTTTAGTTTTTTTTATTATTTAAGAACATCTATGTAACCAATTTATTTAGTAGATCTCATATGCCTATCTTTCTTTTATTTTTTTCTTTAGTTTTTTTTATTAGTTAAGTGCATTTATGTAACCAATTTATTTAGCAGATCTCATATGCCTATCTTTTCTTTAGTTTTTCCATTAGTTTTTTTTATTAGTTAAGTGCATCTATGTAACCAACATGGTCATTAGTAACTACAAAAAAAATAAATGTTTCAATATAAAATTATTCTGCCAAAATTATTTGATGATATGTCAATAGAATCATATTTTTAACAGTCCACAGTGAACATAAAATGAAACATTTAAATTAATACATACCATAAAAGTATTTAAGAGTTTGATGCTTAATTTAATGCATTGTAAAAAGAATAATATACAAAAAATTAGTTCATTACTAACAACTTTGCCAAATTTTTTCATCAACTTTGAGAAATCAAATATGAGATAATAAATTGATATTTTGAATTCCAAAATTGTGAAATATATATATATATATATATATATATATATATATATATATATAATGAAAGTCTGAATAATTACACCATAAAATACATAGGTTCCACATCCATTTTAGGATGATTAAAAAAAATAAGACATTCAACTCCAAAATTCTAGACTCTAAGCCATGGCTTTAAGATAGATCACTTCATACCTTCAATTCAATCCTGCAAAAAAAAAAGAATTCAAAAATTAAAAATTTACAATTCAAACATGTGAAATAATACAGAATTAAAAAATTGTGATTAAAACAGAATTGACATACATGACAAAAGAGTTAAGTCTCATCCTACAACATACACTTTCCCACAAAATTTATTGTAAACATATTTTCGATCAAATATAATTTAGATATCTCTAGCAATAAAAAACAAATAACACATATTAGCATATATATTGTAACTAAATATTAAATAAAAAATAAGAAATAATAACATACCCAACCGCAATTAAACATATTTAAGATAGTTACTTTCCACATAAAGCATATATGATTTAAACAATTTGTAAATCTTATCTAAAATCTTTAAAAAATTTAAAGAGAAAAATTGTGTTCTTGGTAAAAAAAATTGTGAGTTAGAGTTAGATAATAATCTGAAAATAAATATAGAACTGTGTATGAAGAAAGTTCACAAATATCCATATTAAGTCATTCTTCCAATGAAATACTTATCTCCTTAAGGATAAAGTCCCAAATCCTTCAGGTGAAATTCTCCTTATGGATAAGGTCCCAAATCCTTCAGTTGAAATTCTCATCCTAGGTGATGTTATTATGTTCTTGGTAAAACAAATTGTGAGTTAGAGTTAGATAATAATTTGAAAATAAATATAGAACTGTATATGAATAATATTTACAAATCTCCATATTAAGTCATTCTTCCAATGAAATACTTATCTCACTGTGTATAAAGTTTCAAATCCTTCAGATGAAATTCTCCTTGTGGATAAGGTCTCAAATCCTTTAGAAATTCTTATCCTAGGTGATGTTATTTGATCATATTTACACATAAATAAAATACTAATCTTCTCAACAGTAAAATACTTCTCTCCTCTTCAGCAGTGGTCATATAATCAAATTCCATGATGCCCTTTCAAGTTAAAGGACTCATAAATCTCCATATTTAGTCATTCTTCCAAAAAACCACTTATATATAAAAAAGTTCACAAATCTCCATTTTAAAAACCATTATTCCAGAAAATACTTATTTCCTCTTTCTATGATGGAAGAGATGTTCTCAAAAAATCTTGCATGTATATGAAGAAAACACAATTCTACACATGTATATTAAGTCATTCTTCAAAAACCATTTAAATAGGATGTATTCATATTAGATATAATCAAATGCTCTTTGAAATTATGTGTGAGCTAATTCACATATACAATATGTGTGAGCTTATTTGTAAATCTAATTGAATGTTGGTTTTTGTAATTAGTAACCAATTTAGTTAAGAGTTTGACAATACCCTGGCAAGAAGGAATTCACTTCGTTGTATGTAGAAAACACAAATTTCCATACTACACCATTCTTGGATAAGAAAGAAAGGAATGCAATTGAAGAAAATTTAGAAACTTTCTCTTTTCTGATGTGGGATAGAGTCCGTTATCAAATAATCAAATGTTCAAGTTGAAAATTAGGTCTTCATAATGATGTAACATTAAATAAATTTTAATGTACATCATTTAAGACAACGATAAACTTATCTAGAGGTTCTATATATTGCAAAATAATTGATCAAAGTGTTGAATAGGAAAGGCTAAACTAAAAATTTGAGAAAACAAAAATTTGATAAAAGTCAAAAACATCAATTTATGAATCATATTGAATGGACACATCCTTCCCAAATCTGGGTATTTCCTCCACTTCCTCCTCAATCCCAATATCCCTCATAAGCACACTCTCAGGTACTTTCTTCTCCACATTAGCCTATATAACACATTTCAAATTTAAAAATTTGAAAAATTAAATTTAAATGATTATAACACATTAAATTAAAATTATTTTTACACATTAAATGATACCTGTGAACTCCCACCCTCTTCAAACTCTCCCAATGAGAATTGAGACAAGCCTTCCCAAATAGTAGGATATGGAATAGGGCTCTGTGAACAACACAACTAAGAACTAAATCTAGGATTCAATGTGTTCACATTTATTCAAAATTATAAATGTTGTTGATCTCTTATTCAAAAGATTGGAGTTTGAACAACTATTAGAAAATACATATTGGATTCAACCCATCCAAATTTAAACTTCTGGAATCAAGTCCCCTATTTACTGGAGATTCATTTAATATATCTCTAGACTGCAATTACTAACAATAACAACTCGATTATTTCTATTCATAGAATGATATCTAAATCTAGAATTAGAAATAAACTATCCTCAAATGCAAAAAAAAATTACTAACTAGAACACATACCAATCTGCAATTCAGATCATCATTCTGAATGACCTTCTTCCAACAATCCCAACAAAATTTTGCATACTCCAAAACATCTTTCGCTGACATGGTATCTAACTCTGCATTTTTTTTATAAATAAATATGGCTCGGGAATTGGTTTCTGCTCGTTGACGGTTCATGCCAACATCAACACCATAAAAAATCGCTTCCAAATTTTCCCTGATCGCATTCGTGACCTCCTTGCCAACCTCTGATGTAGCCTGCAACCTTGAATGTGAAGCAAATTACCTTGTTGGGAGAGGTACTAAAGGTTGTGGAGGCCTCGATAATGTCGCATTTCGATATTCCCATTTGTGATCATATGTTTGTCCTTTACCAGTCCCATAATATTTGGATGGTAGACTAGTATAATCAGAGTGCATGTGTAAGAAAAATTATGCATAAAAGTGTCTCGCAAAATAGTGTGGAACCTCATCGTTCCATGACAATTTCTCATATGCCACCAAAAATCTATTATACAAATGTCCTGCAATGTGAGGGTGTTTAAAATATTGCACCTTCAACATCTTTCTCTTTGACCAATCTCTGAAATTGAACATCGAAATGACGTCTTCTTTTAAAACTCTATTTTTTACTGCCTCCCGTTTATCAGGGCCCATCACCTTTGACTTTTTTTGCCTCATTAGATCGACAAAATTGTCATTGGTTGGCCCCATCTTTTGATGTCCGTCCATAAAGTTTTCCAATGAATAAAAAATAATTTGCAATCTTTGTTTACTCTCCTGAGGGAGTTCCAAGACCACCAAATCATTTTTCAACCTCCTTTTAACACCTAAACATCGCTCAATCGTCATTGCTTCAATAATCCCTTCCCAGGGAAGTTCATCACCAACATCCAAAGGATAGGTGGACGTATGCGTGTAATCTTTTGTTTCTTGATAACAAAGCCTCCTAAATCCACCTTCACCCTCTGCATCTATATTTGAATCTTCGTGACAACCACTCTCTATTTCATTTTTATCCCTTGGTTTAAACTCATTGTCTACACACACATTTGAAAGTAATTACAACATCTAACTTCACATAAATTTAAATACACTAAAATACAACGAAAATAAACAAAATCAACTAAAATTACCAGAAATACTCTCTTGTCATGAGGTATTCCCTACATTCTCAGGTGTAGGAGTATCAATGTGCAACCTATCTAAGAAGATTGCATCCACAACACTTTCCTGAGCACATTCTGCAGTTGATCTATTCACAGACTCATTTGAAAATCACCTCTGACGAGATTGTTGTTGGTCACTTGAAGTCTCACTTGAAGGAGTTCATATTCTTCCTTCTTGGGAGAACATAGAGCGTTTGTGAGGAATGTTTGGAGAATCTCGTTTCAACATCTCTCTTCAATATGTATTCACAATGCAGAGTTTATCAATAAAAATGCAAAGATGTACCCAAGTTCAAGCAATTAAAAACGTAGAGAAAAATCAAAGTTTTAATCAATCAAGTCACAGAGGTAATCGTTCATAAGAAGATGCAAATACTAAACATTCATCCATGAATCAATCAACTCAAATATAAGTAAGGGATAGGCAACAAGAAAAATTCTTATCCTTCACTCATCATCCATGCACATAAAAGAAGTGTATTTGAATCTATAGGTCTTTAAACATCAAAGTGATGACCTTCGATTCGGCTCTTGGCCGAATGCTCAAGCACGGACTGATGACTGAAGGGATAAGGGACAGAAGAAAAAACCACAATCTTTTCATAATAATCTATAAAACATACACATAAAAGACATTAAAATTAGAAGTTTGGTTTGCCAAGGGAAATCAATTCATAAAAACAACAAGCAAGGGGATTACAAATACAAGTTAATAATTTATTAATGGTAGGAATGAGAAACTTATCTTTAAGCGCAATTTAATAAATTCCCTATAGTCTAGGACAATCCTTCAAGACATATCCTTCTTTTTTACTAAGATCACTAGATAACATAATACATTCTTGTTGAGACGCATGATTTCAACTTCTAACACGTCTTTATCCATTTACTCTATCCACTAACATTAACATTTCTTTAATATTCATTAAAATTTCCCTATGATTGGATCCACTAAAAAGACGTATTAGAACATTTCTTTAAGATTCCTTAAAAGTTCCCTATGGATGGATCCACTAAGACCAAATATAATGCAATGCATTAGAATCCCCAAAACAAAGAGTTTAATCTTCATAACCTCACACACCCACTAATAACATCAACATGGGATGGGTATGAGGGTTGTTTGTATTCCTAATATAAATTAAGATGAGGTGGAGCAAATGTAACATTTGTGAGGCTTAGTTGGAGTTAGAAATCTAGATAAAATATTGTCATATAAGGTGGAAATTCACATTGATTGAGAGCAATCATGAAAATAATTTCAAATGTAAGTGCATCATAACCTATTGTAAACATAGTAATGTGAGTTTTATTGGGATATATATTACGAAGAAGATGATTTTGAGTGATTCTTAATTGTCACAAAAATTATGGTGGTAATGAATCTTATTTCTACAAATAGTAATGTGATTTTTACTTGCGTATATATTTTGAAGAAGATGCAATTGAGCGAGTCTTAATTGTCACAAAATTAATGGTTCCAAATGGTAATGTTTATATATATCCACACTCCCCTCACATTGTGGGAGGGTCATGCTATCCATACTCCCCTAGATGTCTGATTACTAATACTAGTTGTCTACTAGAGATGTTAGGTCGAAAGGTTTGATGCTTTCACATTTGGATTATATCTAGAGTTAGATAAATATAGTCGAAACTCCAACATATTTCAACAAAGGAAGGGATGGGATACATGATATGGAATTAAGGGTTTAAAGGGAGGGGTGATTCTAAGTCAATTGAGGATCACATTTGAGATTCAATATGCCATTCCTTGTTTCCTCGCATATTTTGTACCATGTTTAAATTATAATAATTCAATTTTAAATATGGATGAATGTTGAATTATTCGTATTTCTTTAGTTATGATTATTTGAAGTTTGATTTACTTTATTTATTTGTATGCATGATTAGTTGTGAACATTTTAAAAATATGCATTAGGAACATCGCTTGTTATTATAGTCTACGTGTGGGATATGTGTGTGCTAGATATGGCTACATATCCAACACACATACAATATTATGGTTCAATAAACACATTAATTACTAATGTATAGGTTATTAATGAATTAATTACTAAGTTGTCAATTTGAAGTTATATTATATGAATATAAATATCATCAATAAGATAAACATTCAATAACTTTTGTTAATATGTGTGAAGTAATAAATGAGTATAATAATTAGTTCCCATCTAAGACTCTTTTATTTCTATATGAGACTTTATTATCCAAAATGAAGTATTTTTTATAATTATTCCTTTAGTCAAAGGGTCACTACAATAGGAAAAGACCACTAAAGTGGGAGGCTGGTTCCTTTTTTAGTAGTTTATTATGATAAGAGTCTATGGTTTGGAAGAGAATCCATATAAAAAGTGAGTGTTGAATTTGGTTGTTACTGACTAAAAATCCAGGCATATTAAATTAAACATTGATCTGATGAATTTAAAGGAAAAACCAAATCTATACAAGTAGGCGCAAAGACTAAACATTCATCCATGGATCAATCAACTCATAGATAAATAAGGGATAGACAGTAGAGAAAATTCTTATCCTTCACTCATTATCCATGCACAGAAAAACAAGGCATTTGAATCTATAGGTATTTAAACACTGAAGTGATGACCGTCAATTCAGTTCTTGGTCGAATGCTCATGCACAGACTGATGACTAAAAGGATAAGGGACAAAATAGAAAAACACAATCTTTTCATAATAATCAATAAATCCCACACAGAGAAGTCATTGAAATCAAAAGTTCAGTTCGCCAAGGGATTTTCATGCAACTCAGAGGTTTATCATTCCCAGTGTAAAGTTTATCAAAAAAAAAGCAGGGATGTACCCAAGTTAAAGAAATAAAAAACGCAAAGATAAATCGAAGTTTTAATCAATTAATCTACAGAGGTGCTCGCTCATAAGAAGGTGCAAAAACTAAGCATTCAACTATGAATAAATCAACTCAAAGATAAGTAAGGGATAGAGAACATGGAAAATTCTTATCCTTCACTCACCATCCATGCACAGAAAAGAAGGGCATTTGAATCTATAGGTCTTTAAACACAGAAGTGACGAATGCCAATTTGGCTCTTGGCCGACTGCTCAGGCACAGACTGATGACTAAAGGGATAAGGGACAGAATATAAAACCACAATATTTTCATAATAATCAATAAAACCCACACATAGAAGTCATTGAAATTAGAAGTTGGGTTCACCAAGGGAAATCAATTTAGAAAAACAACAAGAAAGAGGATTTATTTCCTTATCATATTCATTCTCCCTCATGGCTACTTAATCATTCTCCCTCATGGCTACTTAACACACTAGTAATCCAAGTCAAACATTAAATTAACTATTTATTTGATCACGTGACAAGCCTTTAATTTAATTTCATGAATCATGCACAAATCCTTAGATACCCACATGACCCTACTAAAGAAGATCCAACTACATGCACATTAATATAAAATAGGATTGGTTTCAGTGGCCCGAAGGTGGTGTGAGGAATTTTCAATTTGAAAAAACCGAAATAAACTACACAACCATAATTTATGAAAAAACTTTTAGGTTTCTTTTCTAGTAACAAACCCTGTGTTATGCTGGTCCCATTGGACCTTGACTTAATTAAAACATGTTGCAGATACTAATATCTTGATTGCATGTACCCCTATTTAGCAGACACTTTACTAAGTCGTGACTCTATGTTATTACCACTTGTAACTAAATTATCACAAAGTCACACTTCTCTTATAGATATCCATTGTCCCCTCGTGTTGTGGGAGGGTCGTGCTATCCACACTCCCCTAGATGTGTGATGACTAATACTATTTTTCTACTAGAGATGTTAGGTCAAAAGGTTTGATGCTTTCACATTTGGATTATATCTAGAGTTATATCAATATAGTTGAAACTCCAACATATTTCAACAGAGGAAGGGATGAGAGATGTGAGATGGAATTAAGGCTTTAAAAGGTCCTCGGTGATTCTAAGTCAATTGAGGATCACATTTGGGATTCGATATGTGATTCCTTGTTTCCTCACATAGTTCCTACCATGTTTAAATTATAATAATTCAATTTTAAAGATGGATGAATGTTGAATTATTATTCTTTCTTTAATGAGGATTATTTGAAGTTTCATTTACTTTATTTATTTGTATGCATGATTAGTTGTGAAAATTTTAAAAATATGCATTAGGAATATCGCTTTTTATTATCGTCTACGTGTGGGATATGTGTGTGCTAGCTATTCCTACATATCCAACACACTTACAATATTATGGTTCAATAAACACATATTATTGGAAAAGACCACCAAAGTGGGAGACTGGTTCCTTTTTGAGTAGTTTACTATGATAAGAGTCTATGGTTTGGAAGAGAAGCCATATCAAAAGTGAAATTCAATTAGTTATTGACTAAAAAGCCAAGAATATTAAATTAAATGTTGATCGGATGAATTTCAAGGAAAAACAAAATCGTGACAAGTAGGTCATTCATGTCTTACACAGAGATGTGACCAAGACTCATGACAATATGTAGGTCATGTGAAGCATAGGAGGATATTTACTTACCCATTATCATTAGGTATCACTAGATGGTTTCAAGATGTGTTTTGTCAATCTATTTCAAACATAAATGGCTCTTAGAAATGAATATTTATTTCTAGCGTTATGAAATAAAGAACATAGAAAAATGAAAAACTTGGCGTGAATTACCTAATCATGTTAATCATTGAGTTTTTGAATGAAATTTTTGTTCGAGGCCTCAACTAAGGGAACATATATCTGGGAATCAAATCCAATATAGGGCTATCCATTCCCAAAGTAGTGTGGTTGGATGAAATACATTCCATGTTATTTTCCTTACATCGACAATCAAAGGAATTGTCTCTTTGGGAAAATTGACATTCGTAAATGCAATATGTCTAAGGGATTGAGGGAATTTTATCCTTGTACATGCAAAAAACATACCATATGCATTCACTTGTTGAGAAGTGGTGCAATGATATTCAAGGTGTTATAGATAAAGGGTTACCATAGATTTTATTTATAATATAATCTCATCTAATAAGGACATCATTTCATGTGTATGATTCCTTCAATATCCTCAATATTTTGAATAAAATTTATAATCTACTTAATTTATTAAAACTATACAACTGTAATGACTCCATCATTACGACAACCAGCGAAGCAATTTTTTTATTTTTTTTTCAACTTTTTTTTTTCAAGAGTTAAGAGGCAAGAAGGTGACGACAAAAATAGTTTAATAAAACCACTGATGACAAACACTAGCATGCAGTATAGGAAACAAGTTACTATGACACCACACACTATCTCAAGACAACTGGAAAACATGCACAAAATAACAAGGAGGAAGACTACACTTTTGACAGAAACATGACCACACCTACAAGCTAAGGGACAACACCCCCATCCCGACATCACGGCCTATATGAATAGATACTAGAGCCTCAAGGCACATGGACCTAATGCTTGAAGGTGTTCGGCCCTTGTGCGAAGAGAAACTTGCATGCTCGTCATCACTCACACAAAAGAGCTTACTCCAGCCACGATCTCGTTCACCGCTATCCCCCAGGGTGCACCATGATCCCTTCATCAGGAATCATGGTGTTCCCCAGGTGATAGATGCATCAATAACCTTGGAGAAAAATAAGGAAACAAGACTCAAGAATACTCCGATGATCCAGGAATCGAAATAAATGACATGAAGACTACGCCTACGCCCCCAAGCAACGGGTAGACAAGATGCAAAATAACCTTTGATTTTAATTGTGTGAAGGATAGGAGGAATCTTGTTTCCTACAAGACAACATGTGGTGTAAGGACAGACCCATCACCCCTTCCAGCTCGACCTAAGGCGCGGGGCAGAAAACTGCTAAAAACTAAGGGCTAGTAAGGTTTTAGATGAGCATCTACTAAACTCTCGTCCATTATGCTTGTGCAAGCTAAAGGACTAGTACACCCAAAATCATGATGTCTAACACATCCTAATATACATCAAGCAAGAAGTCTAGGGGCGAAGCAGTGGACCTTTATCATTACTATTTTTATCAAAGCTATCATAAAGGTGAACCAAAATAGGCATTTAACCAAATCAACACTTGTCAACAAAATGCATTGTTCATTAAAAATGTGAACTGTTAACATTTTTAATGGTGATCTATGCTTCCCCAAAAACGACATTGATGTCAAAAGAACCAGTCGAAATTTAACCAGTTTAACATAATGACAAAGCAGTAAATTTTTTTTTATTAATCGAAACCTTATAACGAGTTATAATTGGCGTCCAAATTAAGTCCTTGATAAATCCTTTGGTGAACTGTTGACATTCTTATAACACAAGAGGTGGCTGTCTAAAATGGTAAGAAGATGTTGTGTAAAGTAAATTAGAATTACCAACTCTGTAGACTACTGTGTAATTATACTTGGGCTATCAAATTAAAAATGGAAGGCATGTAGTTGAAAAGTTTTCTGGCAATCTAAATGGAAGACCACTCAATACATATACATTTTTAATCAATTTGTGCATTGGTTGTTAATTAAATAGAATGGGAAAATCACAAAGTGTCAAATCGGAATGGGGCTTTGGAATGGGGAAACCATAATTAAAAATGGAATGGGCAAATCACAATGTGACAAATTGGAATGGGGCAATCAGAATGTGGCAAACATAGTTAAACATGGAATGGGAAAGTTACAATGTGGCAAATCGGAATGGGGCAATCAAAATGCGACAAACATAGTTAAAAACGGAATGGGAAAATCACAATGTGACAAATTGGAATGGGGCAATCAGAATGCGACAAACATAGTTAAAAACAGAATGGACAACTCACAGATTTTAAAGATTTCCATTACATTCACTGTCTAATTAATGTTGCAACGTAGTGATCAATTATGATTTCATCGGCATACATAACAAACGTAGACTGGAAATAAAGAAATCATTTTTCATTCGCCTGGGCTACCCAATCAAACACAGACAGGGATCATAACTAATTCTTTTTTTTTCAATTGACTGGGGTGCCCAAGAAAAGACACAGACAGGTATAACAAGAATGTTTTCCCCTTCTAGGTTAACAAATATAAAACGCAGACTAAGAAATTAATTGTTTTTTTTTTCATTTCCAAAAAATCATGACAATGCAGACAATAATAACAAATGTTTTTCCCCTTCCAGGGTAACAAATATAAAATACAGAATAAGAAATTAATTTGTTTTTCGTTTCTAGGATATCATGACAATGCAGACAGGGATAATAAACGTTTTTCCCCTTCCAGGGTAACAAATATAAAACGAATACTAAAAATTAATTTGTTTTCCATTTCCAGGATATCATGACAATGCAGACATTAACAACAAACGTTTTTCCCTTGGCAGAATACCAATACAAAATGCAGACATAATCAATTCATTTTTCCATTGCTAGATTACCCATAGAAAATGCAGACATGAATCAATTCATTTTTTCAATACCAGTATACCAATACAAATGCAGACATGAATCAATTCATTTTTCCATTGCCAGATTACCGATACAAAATGCAGACATGAATCAATTCATTTTTCCAATACCAGCATACCAATACAAATGCAGACATGAATCAATACGTTTTTCTACTGCCATATTACCCATAGAAAATGCAGACACAAATCAATTTTTTTTTCCATTGCTATCATACCAATACAAATGCAGACATGAATCAATTCATTTTTCCATTGCCAACATACGAATACAAATTCAGTCATGAGTCAATTCAATTTTTTTTTTCATTGCCAGCATACCAATACAAAATGCAGACAACTGTAAGAGAACCGAAAGGATCCAACCAACCAAGGACAAAAACGAATATAAATGAATGATAGGTTTGTCCTTTTCTCATCATCTTCACACAGAAAAGCAGGGCGTTGAGATCCATAGGTCTTTTAACGTTAAGGCGATGATCGTAGATCAAGTTCCTGGCCAACTGCTCAGGCGAGGACTAGTGAGCTAGGGAAAAAAGCTAAACAACCATGAAGATCACAATCAACACAACAAGGTGGTCAAGATGTTGCGGGGAAATGAAGCCATGGGAGTCAATCTATCAATGATCTAGGCTAAGAAAATTTCAGAAAACCATCTAGACAATCAGTTCACTTACCCAAGTGAAAATGCAAATTCAAGAATAAATTCTAAAACAATTTGCCATACAAAACAAAGAAAGCGTATTGTTGCCTATTCCGAGTGGACGTTCCGCATGCTCCTTGAAACTCCCACGTGCCAACCGGTGAGACTTCACTGGTACCTCCCAGCCAATGCTAGGGGTACTCTTCTTCCCCCTTATCCCACTGAGCCACAAAGGGGCCACACACTCACTATACAAAGATTTCGACTAGCTCCCGGCTCACCTCGGAAGACCGAGCTACCACTCTTCACCAAGCTGGGTATCCCAACTCGCACAAGTTAAGTCAGTCAAGTAGATATTTCTGCAACGTAATGTTACGCAAACAGAGGATGATCCAACCTCCATCTCCTCCCTTCATTATATAGATATTTGTGGTTCCTTACTTTCCTAAAATATTGTTTAATTAAGTTTTTAAAATTTAATTCCTAAAAATTCCTCCCCGTACAAGTGTCACCCATCCCATTCATTCCTCCATAAATTAATTTCTTTAATTAATTAATTATCTTTATTTCCCTCACCCACCTAGAGTTACTCCTAGAATCACTCCTAGGTGTCCCTAAATTCTCTTACAGGTTTCAATGACTTTCCCCAGCATTAAATTGTTAGTTCAGTTTAAATTAGAAAGATCTTAAATGGTAGATACTTTACTAAGTTTGACTTTCCTCTTTTTCCCTTATGTTCCCCTTTTTTCCTTTTTATGTTTACCTCTTTTCCTAGTTTCCTAATATTTTAGATTTTCCATCTTTCCCCTTTTTAATTAGAACTCAAAAAGGTAGGTGTGGAAATTAACCCTTTTTCCCCTTTCTTATTTAATTAATATATCAAAAATAATAAAAAAATTAATTCCCTTTTTTTTTTAAATTTTATTCCAACAGATTTTTGAACAAATTAAATTTATTTCTCCCTCCGTGTTACATGATTTAATGAAGATCATACTCTTTATTTATTTTGTTTTTAATTTATTTTATATAAATATATATGTTCATAGATCATTTTTTTTTTATAAAAAGGATAAAATTTTACCACTAGCATGATTTAGACCTAGACCTAAATTTTCATCATGGGCAACATTTTATTAGGGAAAATGTTTTTTTAAAAATTCTTATCACATTTTTCATCCTAAGGCCGTCTAGGTTCGTTCATTTATCAAAAAAACATGACGTGCCCTTCAGGACGCACTAGGTGCTCCAAGGGTGCCACTTGCGTCATCTGTTCCCTTGTGCGACGTGCCCTTTAGGACACACTATGTGCTCCAAGGGTGCCACTCACCTCTTTCCATTTTTCTTGCGCAACATTCCCTTTCGGATGCACCACGTGCTCCAAGGGTTCCACTCGCCTCTTGACTGACTTGGTAGACATCAAAAACCCCTGGAGTCAATACTCCGCCAGGTGAACTTGTGGGAGACTAAGGGACTGTAAGGAATAAGGCCCCTACCTTATTTCACACCCCTTAGAACCATCGTGAGTGACTGTCGCAGTCTTCCTTCATGACATTGTGGGTCCTCTTGAAATAGGTAAACGTTAACCTACAGTTCGAGCCACAGTGGGAGTACTAGTAGGCTGTGGCAGGGCTACTATCCACACCTCTCCCTCAACATCTCTGGTAGTCATCTGTGATGCCTTTACTCCACATGTGAGTCTGGTCGACAAGCTATCGTCAGACTCCATCATCAACAAATCATGTCATAACATATCCATTTCATATCATCTAATTAGATGCACTAATATCACAGTAAAACAATCAAACCCCAATGGTACACTCCCTGACTTGATCCAGAGTCCAAGGGGTTCAATTGATGACTCTGTATCCTTGAGGTCCAAAATCCTTCACACTCGGTAAAACTGAGTCAATAACACATGTCTATTTCAATGCAATTAAACTGTGTCATCAACCCATAACACCTCATAATCAAAATCAAATGTTTTAATAACATAATAATCTGAATCACTTGCGAGAAAGTGTCCTCTAAGAATAAGTTTGCTCAGTGCACCAGAGTGGGATGTTACATACACCCCCTCTTGGTCTAAAATTCTTCCCAAAGTTTTATAGTAAAAATGTTGAATAAGTGTATCATAGTATCATAAGTCTATCTATCGAACAAAAATGGAAACTGCTGGCACATATCATATGCGTCCTCCCAGGTCATCGAGTGTAGACTATAGTTATCCCTCTAGACCTTTACCTGATCTATTTTTCGACACCATAGCTGTCGAATGTAATGATCCAAGATGCGGATCGGCTCAGCCATGAGCACACCCTTAGACGACACCCGCAAGGTGCTCAATTCAAATTATGTGAAGGATCACTAATCATAAAGTCTCAACAGAGACGTGAAATACATCATGCATACACCTCAAGAATTAGGCAAGGCTAGTCATCAGGCCACAGGCCTCTCTTTTCCAAAATATCGTAGGATATAGCTTATCCCCTTTTTTCCAAACTAGATCGAACTTTTATGCGGTTTCAGTGGAAATAAGACTCGATCACCACAACGTAACTACGGTCGACATGATGCTCAGCATCGTAACTCTTTTGCAAATCCTGTGCTTCCTTTATCCTTTGACTTATAGTTTTCATTTAATCTTTCAATTCTTGGATCACTTCCAATCCCACCTAGACCCTATCTGCAAGCCAATCCCAAATCAAAGGCGTCTGACATGGTCACTCATAAAGAAACTAGAAAGGTACCATCTTAATGGTACTTTGGTAACTGTTGTTATAAGTGAATTCTACTAGTGGAAAGAATTCTTCCCAATGCTTTTGTTGGTCCATCACGTACATGCGCAACATGTCCTCCAAGGTCTGGTTCATTCGTTTAGTATGCTTGTCAGTCTCTGATGATATGTAGTACTAAGGTTAAGTTGGGCTCCCAAGGCCTCTTGGAAACTCATCCAAAATCATCTAGTAAACACCGATCCTTGATCGGATATAATCCTTTTAGGCACGCCATACAGCCTCACAATCTCACTGATGAAAAATCTAGCTATGTTAGGTGCCTGTTATGTCGTACACATAGGAATACAGTGAGCACTTTTTGTCATAGTGTCTACTACTACGAAAATTGAGTCATGTCTCCTTGCCATCAGTGGAAATCCAATAATAAAATCCATCGAAATAACCTCCCATTTCAATTTCAGAATAGCGCGTGGTTGTAGTAATCCTACTGGGTGTCTATGTTCATCCTTTACCTGCTGACATTCTAGACATCTAGACACATAGTTGACTATGTCTGCCTTCATTCCCTTCTAGAAGAACAAATGTTTAAGGTCCGCCCTCATCGTCGTGACTCCCGGGTGATCCATGTAAACTACTCTATGAGCCTCGCTCAAGATCAACATCCTCAACTCGTCATTCGGTGGTACGTAGATCCGAAGTTTAAATGTCAATAAACCATCGCTATCAAATGAAAATCCTTCAAATCATGGTACCATCATTCTATTTTGTCCGATAAAACCCTCAACCTCTTTGTACCAGTCATCGTCACGCTGTAAGGTTAGAATATTTTTACGTAGATTCATCTGAAGAGAAAACACTGAAAAGATGCGCAGTCTCTGACTCAATGCGTCTGCCACTCGGTTCACTGTTCCTTTTATGTAAGTAATCTCGAAGTCGTACTCACTAAGCAATTCTGACCAACATCATTGTTGCGCGTTCAGGTTGCTTTGCTTAAAGATGTGTTGTAGTCCATAGTGGTCAGTCTTTAGTTCAAATTTTCATCCAACAAGGTAGTGTCTTCGAACCTTCAAGGCATAAATGATGGCTAACAAATCCAAATCGTGCATCGTGTAGTTTTCCTCATACCTTCTCAGTTTCCTGGAAATGTAAGTAATTACTCATCCATCTTGCATCAAGACTCTGCCTAAGCCTTCCTTGGACGCATCAGTGCATACCAAGAAGTATGCATCCATGTACAAGACCTTTAGTATCAGTGTTGTTGTCAACAACACCTTGAGCCTCTGAAATGCTTCTGCGCATTTCTCGGTCCAAACAAACTTCTGGTTTTTCTTCTGTAATTCTATGATCAGATTTCCTATCTTTGAAAACCCCTTGATGAACCGTCGATAGTATCCTGCTAAACCCATGAAGCTACACACCTCTGGGACATTCATTGGCGCAGGCCATTCCATAATAGCCTTAACTTTGGCTGGATCCATGACGATACCTTCACCAGAGATGACATGCCCTAAGTAGTGGATCTTCGACTGATAAAATGAGAATTTGGACAACTTCCCATACTGTTTTTTCTCTCGCAGACACTGTAGTTCCATGTGCAAGCACTCGTCATGCTCCTACGTCGTCTGAGAGTAAATCAAATATCATCCATGAATACTTGGACAAACCTATCCAAGTACTCGCGAAACACCCTGTTTATCCAACTCAATATAACCATGGGGCATTTGTTAGTCCAACACTAAAATAGTAAACTTGTAAAGTCCAACCTCATCTTAAAGGTGGTCTTAGGGACATCGTCATCCTTGATCTTTAACTGGTGATACCCTGATCACAAACGGATCTTTGAGAACACCGTTGCACCCTTCATCTAATCGAACACATAATCAATACTCAGCAACGAATACTGATTCTTGATCATTTCCTTGTTCAATTGATGGTATTCACTACAAAGCCTCCACGACCCATCCTTCTTTTGTATGAAAATAACAGATGCACCCCATGGTGACACACTTGGACATATAAGTCCCAGGTTCAACAACTCCTTCAATTTCATTCTCAACTGCCGTAACTCCAGGGTTGACATACGATAAGGCATTCTCGTGATTGATTCAGTTCTCAATTTTAGGTCTATAGTAAACTCCAATTGCCTCTCTGGCAGCGTCCCAGATAACTCCTCCGAGAGGACATATGCAAACTCTCTCACCACCGGAAGGTCTTCTAAACCTTCCTCTACTCCCTTCTTGTTTAACGCAAGGATTGCATAAAGCTTGCACCCCTTGCGCATGCTCTTCCAAAGTTGCAAGGAAGAGATGAACATTAGGGAAACTCCTTGGTTCTAACCTACAATCACAAGTCCTTGTCCTTCATCATCGACCAAGCTCAATTGTTTCGTCTTATTGTTGAGTATCACCTCATACTATTCCAACCAGTCCATACCGATCACGATGTCATAAGATCTGAAGATCGTGACATATTGGTTGGCCCTGGTGACAAACTCTCCCAGGTTAAGGTACCACTCATAAAATTTCATCCAACCCATTTTTTGGCTACCAAAGCCATCTCTACAAGGATAAACTCATCTTGTTCGACTTCTTTTAACTTAACCTTTTTTCTTTTTTTAGCGTTGCACCAGAAAGGAAACTCTCGGTAACACTGGGATCTATTAATACTAAGGGTCTGGTCAGTGACCATACCTATCGTCTCGAGCATAGTCAAATGGTGCTCCACCTAGCGGTTATTCATCGTTGTATGAATCCGATGGACCTTTCCCAAATCTCCCATGGTAGTGGGTCCGACTGATTGAGATGCTCTAGTCCTCTTCACTGGGTCGTCGCGCTGGAAATGTGGCTCCCCACATTTCAGCATACTTTCTTCGGTCCAGTAATCATGGTAACTGAAGTAGAGGATGAATTCTAACACTAAGTCCAACACAAACTTTTTGACCATAAGTTTATCGGTAATTTGGGTGCGGATCATACCCAAGCAGCTCCAAAATGGACCTCATACTCAGGCCCCATGCGGTTGCCTTGTCGCAAGGCATCAAAATCATGGAGTTGGCGCTCAACGAACTCCTCAGAAGATACCTCTTTTGGAACCAGTCAACGATCAGTTCCCATGACGCATCATCAATGACCATGTTCAAAAGTGGCAGGAGCATCTTCCGCCATATAAGAGAGCTCCTCTTCAGCTGAAAGACCACCATGCAGACCTTCATGCTGGAGGTCGTAAATGCAGTGTGTGAAGCACAATGCCTTCTATACAATCGTGCCTCGACGACATGGCCGTCCACAACACTCGTGGACTCAGGAACTCAACTCTCTCGAGTTTTCAGTGGATGCTAAAGGTACTATCTAGGGTGCATTGTGGACCCTCAGGGGATAGGAGCCCTGGCCTCATATTGGTACCGATGGTGAATCAAGGCCCTTTGACATCACCTAGGAAGGCCTTGTCAGACCATAATCATCCCTTACAAGAAGCGAATCTAGTCCAAGGACTTGTTCTTCCCCTTGGGGGTTCGACTTCGAGGGTGCAGGAACTTCTGGAGGCATTGATCCTCCTTCCACAACACCATGTTGTGAACCTCTGAGGCATCCTCTAAATGCGGTCGCCACAAGGACATGTTAAGGTTTTTAATTAGGGCAATGGTTAGTACTCACGGGTTTACTGCAGCAAAAATCCTGGCGATCCAGAGTCACAGGATTGAACCCGCTCTGATACCATATGTAACGACCCCATCGTTACGATAACCAACGAAGTAGTTTTTTTTTTTTTAATCAAATTTTATTTTTCAGGAGTTAAGAGGCAAGAAGGCGATGATGAAAATAGTTTAATAAAACCATTGATGACAAATGCTAGCATGCAGTCCATGCAACAAGTTAGTATGACACCACACACTGTCTCAAGACAACTGGAAAACATGCGCAAAATAACAAGGAGGATGACTACCCTTCTGACAGAAACACAACCATGCCTACAAGCTAAGGGACAACGGCCCCATCTCAACATCACGGCCTAGACGAATAAATACTAGAGCCTCAAGGCAGGCATTCGGCCCTTGTGCCAAGAGAAACTTGCACGCTCGTTAGCACTCACACAAAAGAACCTACTCCAGCCACGATCTAGTTCATTGCTATCCCGCAGGGCGCGCCATGATCCCCTCATTAGGAATCATGTCGTTCTTCGGGTGATATATGCACCAATAACCTTGGTGAAAAATAAGATACCAAGACTCAAGAAAACTCTGATGAGCTAGGTACCGAAATAACTGACATGATGAGTATGCCTACACCCCTAAGAAATAGGTAGACAGGATGCAAGATAACCTTTGAATTTAATTACGGGAAGGACAGGAGGAATCTTGTTTCCTACAAGACAACCTTTGTTGTAAGGACAAACCCATCACCCCTTCCATCTCGTCCTAAGGCGTGAGGCACAAAACTGCCAAAACAAAGGGCTAGTAAGGTTTTAGCTGAGCATCTACTAAAGTCTTGTCCATTATTCTTGTGCAAAATAAAGGACTAGTACACCCAAAATCAGGATGTCTAACACATCCTGATATACATCAAGCAACAAGTCTAGGGGCGAAGGAGTGGACCTTTATCAGTACTATTTTCATCGGAGCTATCATAAAGGTGAACCAAAATAGGCATTTAACCAAATCAACACTTGTCAACAAAATACAATGTTCATTAAAAATGTGAACTCTTAACATTTTTAATGGTGATCTATGTTGTCCCAAAAACAACATTGACATCAAAATAACCAATCGAAATTTAACCAGTTTAATATAATGACAAGGTGGTAAATTTTTTTTATTAATTGAAAAATTCTAACGAGTTATAATTGGTGTCCAGATTAAGTCCTTGATAAATCCTTTGGTCCGCTGTTGACATTCTTATAACACAAGAGGTGGCTGTCTAAAATGGTAAGAAGATGTTGTGTAAAGTAAATCAGAATTACCAACTCTGTAATCTACTGTGTAATTATACTCGGGCTATCAAATTAAAAATGGAAGGCGTGTAGTTGAAAAGTCGCTTAGCAATCTAAATGGAATACCACTCAACACATATCTATTTTTAATCAATTTGTGCACTGGATGCTAATTAAAGAGAATGGGTAAATCACAAAGTGGAAAATCAGAATGGGGCTTCGGAATGGGGCAACCATAATTAAAAAAAGAATGGGCAAATCATAATGTGGCAAATTGGAATGGGGAAATCAGAATGCGACAAGCATAGTTAAAAACAGAATGGGAAAGTCACAATGTGGCAAAACAGAATGGAGCAATCAGAATGTGGTAAACATAGTTAAAAACGGAATGGGAAAATCACAATGTGGCAAATCGGAATGGGGCAATCAAAATGCGACAAACATAGTTAAAAACATAATGGGCAACTCGCAGAGTTTAAAGATTTCCATTACATTGGTTGTCTAATTAATGTTGCAACATAGTGATCAATTATGATTTCACCGACATACCCAACAAACGCAGACTGAAAATAAAGAAATTGTTTTCCATTTTCCTGGGATACCCAATCAAACACAGACAGGGAACATAACTAATTATTTTTTTTTCAATTCACTGGGGTGCCCAAGAAAAGAGGCAAACAGGTATAAAAAAAATGTTTTCCCCTTCTAGGTTAACAAATATAAAACACAAACTAAGAAATTAATTGTTTTTTTACTCGTTTCCAGGATATCATGACTATGTAGATAGGAATAACAAACGTTTTTCCCCTTCTAGGGTAACAAATATAAAATGCACAATAAGAAATTAATGTGTTTTCCATTTCCAGGATATCATGACAATGCAGATAGGAATAAAAAACGTTTTTCCCCTTCTAGGGTAACTGTGACATCCTGCTCTGGTGCACTGAGAAAACTTATTCTTTGAGGACACTTGCTCACAAGTGATTTGGACTTTTATGATATTAAAACATATATCCCTGATTATGATGCGTTATGATAGATGACATGATGTTCTACTTCTTTGACATAGACATGTGCTATTGACTCGGTTTTACTGAGTGTGCAGGGTTTTTGGACCTTGAGGATGCTGAGACATTGATGGAACCCCTTGGACTCCGAATTGAGTCAGGGAGTGTGCTATTTGGGTTGATTTATTTACTGTGATATTACATTGATTTGATGTTATGATGTGGACACATTCTAACATGTTTGTTGATGATGCAGGCTGATGATAGCTTGCTGACTAGATTCACATATGGAGTAAAGGGGCCACACACGATTTCCACAGAGGTTGAGGGATAGGTGTGGACAACAGCCCTACCACAGCCTACTAGCACTCCCACCCTGGCTCGAACTGTAGGTTAACGATTACCTAGATCGAGAGGATCCACGATGCCGTGAGGGAAGACTGCAACAGTCGCTCATGCTGATTCTAAGGGGTGCGCAATAAGGCAGGGGCCTTATTCCTTAGAGCCCTTAGTCTCCCACAAGTTCACCTGGAGGAGTGTTGACTCTAGGGGTTATAGATGTCTACCAATAAGTCAAGTTGGCGAGTGGCACCCTTGGAGCACGTGGTGCATCCTGAAGGGCACATCGTGCAAAAGAAATGAACGAGGTGAGTGGCACCCTTGGAGCACATGGTGCATCCTGAAGGGCATGTCGCGCAAAAGAAACAAACGAGGTGAGTGGCACCCTTGGAGAACGTAGTGCATCCTGAAGGGCACGTCGCATTGATGTTGAGGAAGGAACTAACCTAGATGGCCCTAAGATATTTAAAACCTTAATAAATTCTTAAAATGACTTCCCTAAATAATTTTCACCCAGTTCAAAATCTAAACCTAAGTCTAAAACTTCTCTAGGGTAAAATTTTGTTAATCCTTAAGAAAAAGACCCTAAAAAAATAAAATAAAGATATAAACTAAAACCCACTTAAGTAATAATTTTAGTCTTCTTAAATTTAGAGGTTAAAATGAAGAGAGGAATAATTTAATTAAAATCCGTGGTTTTAAATTGTAAAGAGGAAATAAATTATTTAACTTGTGGAAGTATAAAAAGATTTTAAATTAATAATAAAGAGAAAAGAGGAAACAACACAACTACCATTTTGGCTCTAATAAAAAGGGGAAATAAGAGAATAATAAGAATTAAGAAACTAAGTATTGGAGGAAACATAATAAAGGAAACTTGGAAACTTATGGTAAAAAGTGAAGTCAACATAGTAAGGAATCTTCAATTAAGAACCTTCTAATTTGAGCTAATTTAGCAACTTCTTTTTAGGGAAATTATTTAAAACATGTAAGGGTATCTAGGAACACCTAGGAGGAAATTTAAGAGCAACTCTAGGTGGGTGAGGGAAATGAGTCGATTAAGAATTTAAAGAAAATAATTATTTGAGGAAAGAGGGGGATGGACGACACTTGTGCGAAGAAGAATGTTTAGAATTTTTTTATTTAAAACTTAATTAAAATGTGATTTAGGGAAAGTTGGAGGTTGGAAAAACTCTATAAAAGAAAGGGAAGATGAGGAAGAAAGGGGGATCGACTGTTAGCGTAATGTTACGGTGCCGGATTTGTGACTTGACTGATTGCTTGTGAGGAGTTGGGATTTTCTGGCTCGGATAGGAGTGGTAGCTCGGCCTTGCGAGGTGAGCTGGGAAGCTAAATGGACCATATGGATTGTGTATGGCCCCTTTGTGGCTGGGGGGCTAAGGGGGAAGCAGAGTACCCCTACCGATTGGCTGGGAGGTACCGGTGTGGTCTCGACGGTCGATGAGCGGGAGCGGCATGGAGCGCATGGACGTCGTTCGAGGAGGGTGACAAGGAAAAGGAACGCTCGTTTATTTTATAGAGTATAGTGCGTTAGAATTTATGTTCGGATCTGTATGCTGAATTTAATGGATGAATTTGTCTTAAGCTTCTGTCATTCAACTGATTTCCTAAAATCCTTGTGGTCAGCGTTCTAGTTGGGTTCTACTGGTCCTTGGTTGAGACCTTTATGTTTTTGCGATATTCTTGTGTTGTCTTTTTCCTGGATGTTGCATTTTAGCATTTAAATTATGGACGTATAGATCTACAGTCAATAACAATCTTTGTTGTAGTTTTATTGCAAAAAAAATATATAGTTAAAAGGAGAAACCCGTGACAGCATTGGCTTTCCCTGGCAGTTGCATTGGGTACCTTGACTTACGAATTTAAATTCTAGCACGCGAATGCAGTCCTGGTCTATCATTTTATAATTTGGTTTCGGTGAATTTTGTGCCAGATTTCGAACTACTCCTTGCATTGTTTAAGTTGAGATATTTTTTTCTGGGGATTTGGGGTTCAATCGGCTTGTTGGGGTCATTCTTCCATCAGGAAAATTCCCATGTTACCAATGTGGTAATTTCTATTTTAAATGACTGCCTGCTGTCTTGGGAGGGGCGTTTTCTGGTTAAGACTATGGGCATTTTAATTTCTGTGTGGGCGATTTCATTTCTATGTGGGTGTTTTAATTTCTGTGTGGATGATTTCATTTCTATGTGGGTGTTTTAATTTCTGTGTGGGCGATTTGATTTCTACAGGGCATTTTGATTTCTATGTGGGCGATTTCATTTCTATGTGGGCAATTTGATTTCTACGGGGCGTTTTGATTTCTATGTGGGTGATTTCATTTCTATGTGGGAGTTTAATTTCCATGTGGGCGTTTGGTTTCTATGCGGGCGTTTCAATTTACTGTGGTCGTTCCTATTACTATAGGTGTTGTATTGCTATAGGCTGTCAATATGACTGTGGGCGTTTCATACCTACTGTGCAACATTTTGTTTTTTCCTGTGGGTTCGGTTGGGACTTACCGCCGGGTGAGTGCATGCGCGTCAGGTGGCACTTTTTCTAGAGGCATGATACACCCATCCAGAGGTAACAGTCACCCCTTCCTGGAATGTCGTGATTAAGACCTGAATGTCCCAACCTTTCCCTTGACAGCTGGATTCCGGGGTTGGTCGGAGCAGCGAAACCGCCATTGGGACAGTGCGCCCTTACTTAGGCGCAGGCTGCTTGCGATCCTCACTTCCTTTACTCCGATTGGAGGGTTCATGCACTTATCCCTCGGAATATTACTTGCAGTGAAGTCAATATTAACAACTAAGTCCTTCCTGTTAATAAGGGCGTGATCCTACTGTGGTTTCCTTTGAATCGCCCAACAATATTAAATTATTAAAGAATTGTTGTGATTTCATTTTTAAGGGATTTCCTTCATTTAAAAGTCGATTAATAAAGGTTAGATTTATCTAGTTAGTGAGATTGAATGTTCTATGCTGAGCCTGTCAGGAGGAGAACGTCATTTTAGCTCTGATACCTCTGGCTGCGGGGTGACATGTTTTCATTGCTGCACTGTCCTCATTAATTACTCACCGCCCTTAGCTTATCCAGGCTTACTCCATTCATGGCGTGATATCCTTGTACATTTCTACTCATTGCCTTAAATGATTCTAGAGTAATTCTTAATTGGTGGATTTTAGTTTTTAAACGCTCATTGCTTTTAGAAGGATTCTGGATTTTTGATTTTCGATTTTAGACGCATATTGCTTATTAGACAGAATTTAGATTTTCAGATTTTAAACAGTGATTATTGTGTGCTTGACGATTTTAGAATATGGCTTAAATAGTAGAATATTGCTTGAATGTTGGTTTTAACTATTCATCATCCTTGAATTGATTTGATTGAGTTTAATGAATTTAAAATGTTACGAAAGTTTAGCATTCTAATTATAGATTAAAGTCAAATTCTTGCCTTAATTAATAAATCATAACCAATCCCTTTTAATCAATGAATGAGTTAATAGATTGGGGTATTGCATTAATTATAAATTAATGTTAATGTTGATATTGGTTTGAAGAATAATAAAAGATGCAAGTGATATTGAATGTATGCTTATGGTAATGTAATGCTAATATTATTATTGCTTAATGGTAATGATCTTTATTTAATTGCTATTCAATTGTTATTTAATTGGTTTTTATTTAATTGTTATGTAATTGCAATGTTATTTATTAATTGCTATTTAATTGGTGGTGAAGCATGAAATGTATTTCTATTTTAGGGCAATGTTAAGGTAACATTAAATAAAGGGATGATGTAAATTTAATGGAAATGTCACTGAAAATTTATTGTTATTAATGATATAATTTGGTATGGTAATGATTGTTAAAGTAATGTTACGGTAATGAGGTGAATTAAATTAGCATAGATACAATTGCTTCTGTTTTATATTGTTTTAATGGAATAGTTATGGTTTTCTTCCCATAGATCTAGATATTTATATAATCTATTGAATGTAAGGTAATGTAATAACATGTTAGGTTAATGAAAAGTAATATAATGAAATGTAAATGTATGGTAATAATTGTTAAGGTAAAGTTATGATAATATGGAGAATGCTTTATGTTAGTGCTAACATTCATGGTAAGGTAAATGTTAGTGGGTTTATCATTATGGTAATGATATCATTGCTCAATTGGCTTTTGTTTTTATTGTGTATTGGGTTTTTGTGTTGCCCTTAATTCTGGCGAGCACCCTTATCCGATGGGTTCCTTCTGCAGGGTGCTTTTATTAGATAGGTTTAGGGTTGGGCTATTAAATTTAGGGTTAATAAAGTTGTTGTTTATTTCTATGCTGATGTTTAGGGTCGGGTTAATTTCAGGGTTAGTACTATAATAGGAATTGTCCAAAATCACAATTATATGATATCATACTCTTCGATCTTATAAAGCTAGTCGCTCTGTATATAAGTCTGTGTGTGTGATTATTTTCTATGTAAAGAATCCAGTGCTGTATCAAGAGTCTCGGGCCCTTTAAAGGCAGGGTTTCCACTCTTGCGACACACCTCTAAGGTCATATCAGTAGTCGCGGGCTCTTTAAAGGCAGAGATCCCACCACTGCGACCTCCTGACAAAGATTACTAGTTTCTGCCTGAGCAGTCGACCAGGAGCCTATATGACATTCTCTCTCTCCGGAGCAGAGAACTAAGATTAAATGCCTTGCTTTCCTGTGCAGAAATAGTAAAATCTACTACTATGGATTCTTCCATCTGTGTTCCTACTGTACATAACACAGTGTGTCGTTTAATGCTTGCAGTTACTTGTTGTGCACCTTATGTCTTCTTGTTGTGATCTTCGTGGTTGTGTCTTGTTAGTTGTCGGGTGGCGAAGTAGATTCGAATATGTTTTTTCCCCTTGTATGCGCGCACACACTTGTTAAAAACAAAGAAAAACAAAAATCCACTTGTTATATGAGGTTTGTAGTCGTGACGAACGGGAGGTACGTTACAGTAACAAATATAAAACACAGACTAAGAAATTAATTTGTTTTCCATTTCCAGGATATCATGACAATGCAGACAGTAATAACAAACGTTTTTCCCTTGCCAGAATACCAATACAAAATGCAGACATAATCATCTCGTTTTTCCGTTTCCAGATTACCCATACAAAATGCAGACATGAATCAATTCGTTTTTCCAATGCCAGCATACCAATACAAATGAAGACATGAATCAATTCATTTTTCCATTGCCATATTACCCATACAAAATGCAGACATGAATCAATTCGTTTTTCCAATGCCAGCATACCAATACAAATGCAGACATGAATCAATTCGTTTTTCCATTGCCAGATTACCCATACAAAATGTAGATATGAATCATTTCATTTTTCCATTGCTAGCATACCAATACAAATGCAGACATGAATCAATTCATTTTTCCATTGCCAACATACCAATACAAAAGCAGTTAGGAGTCAATTCGTTTTTTTGTTTTTTTTTTTTCATTGCCAACAGACCAATACAGAATGCAGACAACAATAAGAGTACCGAAAGGATCCAACTAGCCAAGGAAAACAATGGAAATAGACAACTGATAGGCTCATCCTTTGCTCATCATCCTCGTACAGAAAAGCAGGGCGTTGAGATCCATAGGTCTTTTAACGCTAAGGCGACGACCATAGATAAGGATCCTAGCCGATTACTCAGGTGAGGACTGGTGAGCTAGGGACAAAGGCTAAACAACCATGAAGGTCACAATCAACACAACAAGGTGGTCAAGACGTTGTGGGGAAATGAAGCCATGGGAGTGAATCTATCAACGAGCTAGGCTAATAAAATTTCAGAAAACCATCTAGACAATCAGTTCACTTACTCAAGTAAAAATGCAGATTCAAGCATAAATTCTAAAACAATTTACCATACAAAATGAAGAAAGCGTACCGTTGCCTGTTCCGAGTGGACGTCCCGCATGCTCCTTGCAAATCCCACGTACCGACCAACGAGACTTCACCCGTACCTCCGAGCCAATGCTAGGGGTACTCTTCTTCCCCCTTAGCCCCCAATCCATAAAGGGGCCACACACTGGCTATCCAGAGATTTCGACTAGCTCCTATCTTTCCTCGTAAGGTCGAGCTACCACTCCTCACTGAGCTGGGTATCCCAACTCCCATAAGTTAAGTCAGTCAAGTAGATATTTCTGTAGCATAATGTTACACAAACAGAGGATGATCCAACCTCCATATCCTCCCCTCATTATATAGAGTTTCATGGTTCCTTACTTTCCTAAAATATTTTTTAATTAAGTTTTTAAAATTTAATTCCTAAAAATTCATCCCCGTACAAGTGTCACCCATCCTCTTCATTCCTCCATAAATTAATTTCTTTAATTAATTAATTATCTTTATTTCCCTCACCCACCTAGAGTTACTCCTAAAATCACTCCTAGGTGTCCCCAAATTCTCTTACAGGTTTTGATGACTTTCCCCACAATTAAATTGTTAGTTCAGTTTAAATTAGAAATCTCTTAAATGGTAGATACTTTACTAAGTTTGACTTTCTGCTTTTCTCCTTATGTTCCCCTTTTTCCCTTTTTATGTTTACCTCTTTTCCTAGTTTCCTAATATTTTAGATTTTCCCTCTTTTCCCTTTTTAATTAGAACTCAAAAAGGCAGGTGTGTAAATTAACCCTTTTCCGCCTTTCTCATTTAATTAATATATCAAAAATAATAAAACAATTAATTCCCTTTTTTTTTTTTTTTTATTCGAACAAATTTTTGAATAAATTAAATTTCTTACTCCCTCCGTGTTACAAGATTTAACAAAGATCATACTCTTTATTTATTTTGTTTTTAATTTATTTTATATAAATATATATGTTTATATATCATTTTTTTTTTATAAAAATGATAAAATTTTACCACTAGCATGATCTAGACCTAGACCTTAATTTTCATGATGGGCAACATTTTATTAGGGAAAATGTTTTTTTTTAAATTCTTATCACATTGTTCATCCTAAGACCATCTAGGTTCGTTCATTTATCAAAACAACGCGACGTGCCCTTCAGGATGCACTAGGTGCTCCAAGAGTGCCACTTGCGTCATATGTTCCCTTGTGCGACGTGCACTTTAGGACACACTACGTGCTCCAAGGGTGCCACTTGCCTCTTTCCATTTTTCTTGCATGACATGCTCTTTAGGATGCACCACGTGCTCCAAGGGTGCCACTCACCTCTTGCCTGACTTGGTAGACATAAAAAACCCCTAGAGTCAATACTCCACCAGGTGAACTTCTGGGAGACTAAGGGACTCTAAAGAATAAGGCTCCTGCCTTATTAAGCGCCCCTTAGAATCATCGTGAGCAATTGTCGCAGTCTTCCCTGACGACATTGTGGGTCCTCTCGAACTAGGTAAGCGTTAATCTACGGTTCGAGCCACGGCGGGAGTGCTAGTAGGTTGTGGCAGGGTTGCTATCCACACCTCTCTCTCAACATATTTGGTAGTCATGCGTGAACCCTTTACTCCACATGTGAGTCTGGTTGAAAAGCTATCGTCAGCCTCCATCATCAACAAATCATGTCATAACATATCCATATCATATCATCTAATCAGATGCACTAATATCACAGTAAAACAATCAAACCCCAATGGTACACTCCCTGACTCGATCTGGAGTCCAAGGGGTTCAATCGATGCCTCTGCATCCTCGAGGACCAAAATCCTGCACACTCAGTAAAACCGAGTCAATAGCACCTATCTATCTCAATGTAGTTAAACCATGTTATCAACCCATAACACCTCATAATCAAAATCAAATGTTTTAATAGCATAATAATCCGAATCACTTGCGAGCAAGTGTACTCTAAGAATAAGTTCGCTTAGTGTGCCAGAGTGGGATGTTACAACAACCAATATTTTATATCATCAAAATATTTTGAATACATTTTATAATCTAGATTCACATTATTAAAAACCTACAATAAATGTTTTGTAGCAGAAAGTGCAAAAAGATTGAAAACAACATAACTTAAAATATTGAGTTAATGTAATTTAATAGTAAACAAGGCATTGTAAGAAACACTGTAAGCTAAACTTTGTAAGAAACTTATGATACTCTAATATTACATATGTAAAAATGGATTTATAAATTGAATTCCTAAAGATTTGAAATTTTTATAAACTACAAAATGTTTGAAATAAAAAATTGAACAGTTTGAAATTTTTATAAAATTTTTAGAAAATACGAAATGTTTTAAATGGCCTGTAGGGAGTCGACCATGTGGCCAATCCGTGGGAATTCCAGCGGCTTGGCCATAAGGCTGCCCCCCCCACGGCCAACTCACAATCAATTTTAGTAAGAGATTATCTATGCACATAAAAATAGGACATATGAATCTATGTCTTTAACACCGAAGTGAAAGACACTAGATTCAACTCCTGGCTGACTGCTCAGGCACAGACTAATCACTTAAATGCTTACTCTATTCTTTTGATTTTTAAATGTCTATATCAAATTTAAAAAATTAATATTTGATTGTTAAATGTCTATATCAAATTAACTAAATCCATATTGTTTACAAATTATTTATTAAAGTCTATATATCAAATTCCCATTTTTAATTAAATCCATATTGTTTATAAATTTATTGTTTGTGTGTATAATTTGAACATATAAATGAGTAATTTTTAAATTTTCTTCAATATTAAGTTATATTAAGATGATGTGGAGCAAATGGAGCAAATGTAATATTTGTAAGGCTTAGTTGGAGTTGGAAATCTAGATAAAATATAGTCCTATAAGGTGGAAATTCACATTGATTGAGAGCAATCATGAAAATAATTCTAATGTAAGTGCATCATAACCTATTGTAAACATAGTAATGTGAGTTTTAA
>JASDQU010738352.1:239336-284129 GCA_032191745.1 Picea mariana | reverse complement strand
AGAAATAGTAAAATCTACTACTATGGATTCTTCCATCTATGTTCGTACTGTACATAACACAGTTTGTCATTTAATGCTTGCAGTTACTTGTTGCGCGCCTTATGTCTTCTTGTGGTGTTCTCCATTGTTGCGTCTTGTTAGTCGTCGAGTGGTGACGTAGAGTTGAGTGTGTCATTTCCCTTGTACACGCACACACACACCTGTAACAAAAAAAATAAAAAAATTGCACTTGTTATAGGAGGTTTGTAGTTGTGACGAATGGGAGGTTCGTTACAAGTTGTTACAACAACTTGACACTTGTAAAAAGTGAACTACTATTTCCTAAGAACTATTCCTTAACATAATGATTCATGTAAACTACGATCTATATTCCTGGAAACTAGTTCAACAAAAAATAAATGCAAGTGAGAAGATCTTGGCTTCTCAAATAAGCTCGAATAGCTACTGCCTAAAAAGTTGGAGAAATCTGCCACCTATGGTCTTAGCTCTTCTCCACATCATCAGCCACTAATAAGAATGATAACTCGAGCTCCATGATTCCAAGTACCTGTTGGAAACATATTTGGGTAGCACTTTGAATAGCGTGATTTATAGTTCCTTCACCAAATTTCATGATTATGTAGTGCAACCCCAAAACTAGACCAATAGAAAATAGGTAGCGCCAAACCTTCGTATGCTCTGTGCAAACTTTAGGTTCTGAGAAAATTTAGGTAGCGAATTTCGGTAGCCCCATACTAAAGCGTCCTGTATAATTTGTGGCATCCTTCATTACACTGCTCGGGATATTTGGTAGCGCACTATGAAATTTACAGTGCCCATGAGAGTTGGTAGCGCATTTTGAAATTTACAGTGCCCAGGAGAGTTGGTAGCACCCAACGTGGAAATCACAGTGCCTAGGAAATTTGGCAGTGCACTGTGAAATCCATAGCGCACTCCCCTCTACACATCCATGCATGAAAATGGTGGAATGGGAGAGAAATTAAGAACACCCTCATATATATCATGGCTACATTTAGTTCTTCAACACCTACACAATCATTTGGCACCTGAAAACTTGCATTGGGCGTGTGTTGAATGTGGTCTTTGGCATATGAATTAACTTGATATGTAGTGTGACTTACGATTAGGATTAGAATTTGATAAACTTGACTTAGGCCACTTAAAGAACACACCACCTTTTCAATAAAAGGGAAATAGATTATTTTTGGTAAAAGGAAATAAAAATATAAAAAGTATATTTTTATTTTGAACATAAGAAAATAAAGATTTAGGGAGACTAATGAAAAGGTTATTTATATTTTTGCAGGTTAGAGGGAAAAGACAACAGATGATCCATTAAAGCTGGTCAATACTTGATGGGAAATATGAGGGTTATGACAATGGCAAAGCCCTGAAGATTTATAAATTTGGAAAAGGAGTTCAAAATAACATATGAATGATAAAAATAATTGAGATTCTATGGGAACTTCCAATATCAACATGTGGATTTTGACTACTGCAAATACGGGTACTAACATTGGCTCCATGGGGGATGGCATGCTTCACGCGATCTGCCAAGAATCTGCAGAATAGTGGACTTATCCATCTTCATCTTTGTCCATAAAAAATATGTTCCTGGGAGCACCTATGTTCTTTATTTGAAACTGTAAACTGACTATAAACAAGATGCTCGAGAAGTGAGATTTATTCTTCCTACTCCTACCTAATCATTTTCTTCCTTAGATTAGGTAAAATCATGCTTCCAATGAAGCCATATAAGACATTGATTAGCTGGTAAAATTATTGATCTAGAAATGATGAATGAAGGAACCCATGGAATACAAAAATGCCATTCAAAATGGCAACAGAACCAACCGTCATTTGAAAAGAACGATTTGGTATCTATGCTACTCAAAGACTTAATATACTCACCAATAGGATCATAAAATCCATAAAGAAATACCTCTTCTTGTTGTTGTTCCAACTGAAAACTAGAATGCTTTTGTTGATGATTGGCTTTATAATTGTCTCCAATTTCCTCCATGTGTAAAACTAAAAATGACTATTGACTGTCTTCATTGTTCTCAAGTTCCATTTGCCTTAAAGGAAGATGATCTTCATGATTTGAGTCTAGAGGAAAAAGATCTTTAGATCCATAATAATCAGAAAAAATAGTAGCTGGTAAATGTTCAACATCTTGTTTATCATGAATAATCTCTTCTACTGCAATATCCTCTTCAACACATAAGGATTTTTCATGGTTATCATATCCTTTACACAGTAAATCAAAGTCATGACAACATTCTAGATAAAGTAAGTCAACTGCAAATTTTTCTTTGCAAAACAAATGAAAGGCAACATGAAAACTCTTCAAAGAATGAATGCTAGCAACTGGAAGGGATTGACACCATTCACGATCATGTCCTTCTAAAGAAAATACGAACATCTTGATCAAGATGTCCTCATGAAAAAAATCATGTTCAAGCATGCCTTCATGAAAATTTAATAAGTGCTCACCCAGATGATCATTCTTGCTTACTTTGAATCTCCGAAGATAATTGTCCCACTCTGTTATAGTCGGCACTGGATGAGGAAAACCAGCTATATTTGAGAAATCACATAAATCATACCTCTAAGCCAAGATGGTTTCCATTTCCATGGTCATCTCGTATTAGTGAAGTCACCAGTAGGTTCTTCCTTCATGGAGTGGAGTTGCTAGGTGACAGATATAGTCCTGAACATGTGCCCAACCCTTGTTCATCGTCAAAAGAAGGATCTGATCATTGTCATTCTCCCAGGGAATATTTGTCATTAACTTTCATCCCTGACAACAACACCAAGAATGTTAGCACTAGAATTTTCTCTTGGATTGCTCAAGTGCAATCCTAGCACATCTTAAATAAAATAACTTTATTGGATAAGTTAGGTTTTAGGAAATTTTAAGAGTGGTAAAATTAATCAAGAAGGCAATGAATCTATTGGGCATGGAGTCCATGAAATACACCAATCTTGACTTAAAATCCTATGGGAAATAGATTTGGTCGAACAAGGCCCAAGATCAATTATGATATCAAATAAATGTGAATGATGAAATCAGGAAAAACACAAAGTGTAGCTAAGGCTGAAAAGAAACCTGCTTTCAGTCGCTATAGGAAGAATTTTTAATAGTTATAAAACCTTTCCAAACATCACATAATGAAAAAGATGTGTATATGGCAACTGTTATAATAATCCTTATCACAACATCTTCAACACAAACTATGTTCACATAATCCTTATATAAACAAAAACACATCTAATATAAGAAGATAGAAGAAGTATGATAACACATGATAAGGAAAGACTAATTGATCAAAAAGTCTTACTCATCAGTTGAGATCTTTACATAAAAAACTAAGACAAGTCTAGGAAAACATAGAGCTATTATGCCCTGCATCTCATTATCATTTCTTGAAAATCTTACAATAGACCTGTCGAGTCTTTTCTCTATTTTTTCCCTCTACGATGTAGTCTTTTACATGTGCATATATAGAGAGAGATGCCACCAATCCTAAAGACTCAAGTCATAAACTTTCTTTATATAAATAGAAAGTTGTTACAACAACTTGACACTTGTAAAAAGTGAATTACTATTTCCTAGGAACTAGTCTTTAACATAATGACTCATGTAAGCTATGATCTATATTCCCGGAAACTAGTTCAACAAAAAATAAATGCAAGTGAGAATATGTTGTCTTCTCAAATAAGCTCGAATAGCTACTTCCTGAAAAGTTGGAGAAATATACCACCTATGGTCTTATCTCTTCTCCACATCATCAACCACTAATAAGAATGATAACTCACTCTCCATGATTTCAGGTACCTATTGGAAGCATCTTTGGGTAGCACTTTGAATAGCGCACTTTGTAATTCCTTCAGAAAATTTCATGATTATGTAGTGCAACCCCAAAACTAAACCAGTAGAAAATAGGTAGCACCAACCCTTTGTATCCTTTGTGCAAACTTCAGGTTCTGCGAAAATTTAGGGAGAAAATTTCGGTAGCGCCATACTGAAGAATCCTGTAGAATTTGTGGCATCCGTCATTACACTGCCCAGGATATTTGCTAGTGCACTGTGAAATTTACAACACCCATGAGAGTTGTTAGCGCTCTGTGAAATTTACAGCACCTAGGAGAGTTCGTAGCGCCAAGCGTGGAAATCGCAGTGCCCAGGAAATTTGGCAATGCACTATGAAATCCGTAGTGCACTACCCTATGCACATCCATGCATGAAAATGGTGGAACGGGCGAGAAATTAGGAACACCCTCATATATATTGTGGCTACATTTAGTTCTTCAACACCTACATAATTTGGCACCTGACAACTTTCATTAGTCATGTGTTGAATGTGGTTGTTGCCATATGAATTAGATTGATATGTAGTGTGACTTAGGATTAGGATTAGAATTTGATAAACTTGACTTAGGCCACTTAAAGGACACGCCACCTTTTCGATAAAAGGAAAATAGATTATTTTTGGTAAAAGGAAATAAAAATATAAAACATATATTTTTATTTTGAACATAAGAAAATAAAGATTTAGGGAGCCTAATGAAAAGGTTCTTTATATTTTTGTAGGTTAGAGGGAAAAGAAAAAGGATGATCCATTAAATCTGGTCAAGACTTGATGGGAAATCTGACGGTTATGACAATGGGCAAAGCCCTGTAGATTTATAAATTTGGCAAAGGAGTTCAAAATAACATATGAATGATAAAAATAAATTGAGATTCTATGGGAACTTCCAGTATCGACACATGGATTTTGGCTACTGCAAATACAGGTACTAACATTGGCTCCATGGAGGATGAAAAGCTTCCCGCGATCTACCAAGAATCTGCAGAATAGTGGCCTTATCCATCTTCATCTATGTCCATAAAAAATATGTGCCTGGGAGCACCTATGTTCTTTATTTGAAACTATAAACTGACTACATAAAAGATGCTCGAGAAGTGAGCTTTATTCTTCGTACTCCTACCTAATCATCTTCTTCCTTATATTAGGTAAAATCGTTCTTCCAATGAAGCCATATAATACATTGATTAGCTGGTAAAATTCTTGATCTAGAAATGATGAATGAAGGAACCCATGGAATAAAAAAATTCCATTCAAAAAGGCAGCAGAACCAACTGTCATTTGACAAGAACTATTTGGTATCTATGCTACTCAAAGACTCCATATAATCACCAATCGGATTATAAAATCCACAAATAAATACCTCTTCTTGTTGTTGTTCCAACTGAAAAATGGAATTCTTTTGTTGATGACTGGATTTATAATTGTCTCCAATTTCCTCCATGTGTAAAACTGAAAATCAATGCTGATTGTCTTCATTGTTCTCAAGTTCCAGCTTCCTTAAGGGAAGATGATATTCATGATTTGAGTCTAGAGGAAAAATATCTTCAGATCCATAATAATAAAAAAAAATAGTAGCTGGTAAATGTTCAACATATTGTTTATCATGAATAATCTCTTCTACTACAATATCCTCTTCAACACACAAGGATTTTTCATGGTTATCAGATCCTTTACACAGTAAATCAAAGTTATGAAAGAATTCTGGATAAAGTAAGTCAGTTGCAATTTTTTCTTTGCAAAACGAATGAAAGGCAACATTAATACCCTTCAAAGAATGAATGCTAGCAGCTGGAAGAGATTGACACGATTCACGAGCATGTCCTTCTAAAGAAAATATGAACAACTTGATCAAGACATCCTCATGAACAAAATCATGTTCAAGCATACATTCATGAAAATTTAATAAGTGCTCACCCGGATGATCATTATTGCTTACTTTGAATCTTAGAATATAATTGTGCCATTTTGTTATAATCGACATTGGATGAGGGAAATTGACTATATTTGAGAAATCCCATAAAGCATACCTCCAAGCCAAGATAGTTTCCATTGCCATGTTCATCCCGTATCAGTACAATCACTGACAGGTTCTTCCTTCATGGAGTGGAGTCATCAGGTGAATGATACAGTCCTGAATATGTGACCAGCCCTTGTTCACCGTCAAAAGCTGGATCTGATCATTGTCGTTCTCCTAGGGAAGATTTGTCATTCACTTCCATCCCCGACAATGGCGCCAAGAATATTAGCGCTAGAAGTTTCTCTTGGACTGCTCAAGTGCAAGCCTAGAACATCTTAAATAAAATAAATTGATTGGATAAGTTGGTTTTAGGAAATTTTAAGAGTGGTAAAATTAATCAAGAAGGCAATGAATCCATTGGGCATGGAGTCCATGAAATACAACAATCTTGAACTAAAATCCTATGGGCAGCAAATTAGGTCAAACAAGGCTTAAGATCAATTCTGAGATCAAATAAGTGTGAATGAAGAAACCAAAAAAAACACAAAGCGTAGCTAAGGCTGAAAAGAAACCCGCTTTCAGTCGCTACAAGAAGAATTTGTAATAGTTAGAAAACCTTTCCAAACATCACAGAATGGAAAAGATGTGTATGTGGTAGCTGTTATAATAATCCTTTCACAACATCTTCAGCACAAACTCTGTTCACATAATCCTTATATAAACAAAAACACATCTAATAGAAGAAGATAGAAGAAGTATGATAACACATAAGGAAAGACTAACTGATCAATAATTCTTACTCATCAGCTGAGATCTTTGCATAAAAAACTAAGACAAGTCTTTGAGGAAAACATAGAGCTATCATGCCCTGCATCTCATTATCATTTCTTGAAAACCTTACAACAGACATCTCAGGTCTTTTCTCTATTATTTCCCTCTATGATGTAGTATTTTACATGTGCATATATAGAGAGAGATGCCACCAATCTTAAAAACTCGATTCACAAACTTGCTTTCTAGAAATAGAAAGTTCTTACAACAACTTGGCACTTGTAAAAAGTGAATTACTATTTGATAGGAACTAGTCTTTAACATAATGACTCATGTAAACTACGATCTATATTCCTGGAAACTATTTCAACAGAAAATAAATGGAAGTGATAAGATGTTGGCTTCTCAAATAAGCTTGAATAGTTACATCCTGAAAAGATGGAGAAATTTGCCACCTATGGTCTTAGCTGTTCTCTACATCATCAACCACTAATAAGAATGATAACTCGAGCTCCTTGATTGTAGGTACCTGTTGGCAACATCTTTGAGTAGCACTCTGAATAACGTGCTTTGTAGTGCCTTCACCAAATTTCATGATTATGTAGCACAACCCCAAAACTAGACCAGTAGAAAATAGGCAGCGCCAAACCTTCATATCCTCTGTGCAAACTTCAGGTTTTGTGAAAATTTAGGTAGCGAATTTTGGTAGTGCCATAATAAAGCATCCTGTAGAATTTGTGGCGTCTGTCATTACATTGCCCAGGAGATTTGGTAGCGCACTGTGAAATTTACAGTGCCGAGGAGAGTTGGTAGCGCACTATGAAATTTACAGTGCCCAAGAGAGTTGGTAGCGCCTAGGAAATTTGGCAGCGCACTGTGAAATCCATAGCACACTCCCCTCTACACATCCATGCATGGAAATGGTGGAACGGGCAAGAAATTAGGAACACCCTCATATATATCATGGCTACATTTAGTTCTTCAACACCTACACAATCATTTGGCACCTGACAACTTGCATTGGGCGTGTGTTGAATGTGGTCTTTGGCATATGAATTAGCTTGATATGTAGTGTGACTTAGGATTAGGATTAGAAGTTGATAAACTTGACTTAGGTGACTTAAATCACACACCATCTTTTCAATAAAAAGAAAATAGATTCTTTTTGGTAAAAGGCAATAAAAATAAAAAAAGTATATTTTTATTTTGAACATAAGAAAATAAATATTTAGGTAGACTAATAAAAAGGTTCTTTATATTTTTGCAGGTTAGAGGGAAAAGAGAAAGGATGATCCATTAAATCTGGTCAAGACTTGATGGGAAATCTGAAGGTTATGACAATGGGAAAAGCCCTGAAGATTTATAAATTCAGCAGAGTTCAAAATAACATATGAATGATAAAAATAATTGAGATTCTATGGTAACTTCCAATATCAACACGTGGATTTTGACTTCTACAAATCTGGGTACTAACAGACTCATTACAGTTTATTTTTATGTTTGTAGATGGAATTTCAAGAATAATAAAACAATCGAGAGAATCAACCAAGCATTCAAAAAAATAACCCAATGCATGGAATTAGCTTGAGCACTAACAAGAGTGCCAATGAAGAATGATGACCAATATATTTGGATATCAATGCAAGGTGCAATTGTATTTTTTTGAAATAATTGTCTATGAAAATCAAACATTTTTGTTTAAAGTAATGGACATAGTCTCCCAATTGAAAGAAAAGAGATCACTGATAAGTGTCCCATTTTGTATGGCAAAACCCTCTTATTCATATAATAAAATATCTTTTAATTTATTCTATTGTGTTGTCCAATATCGTTGTGAAATGTTACATCGTTGATTAAACATATGGATGACTAAATATTATAATGAAGAGATGAAAAATCTAATGATATAACAAATTAATTTAAACATCATATCCATATTCACTAATCAAAATATAAGATATATGTAAATTTTTTGATAAATAATGGAATTAAAAAATAAAAATAATTGCACTATCACAGGTCGATGTTTCTTGGTGTATTTTAATTATTAATCTCATCAACGCATTTAATATTAAAACTCATGAGTGTGTTTCATATGAAATTCGCACCAGTTCCTTTATGTAAAAAAATAACACCTGTTTCAATATTAATTTAATACCACAAAATTATACTAAAAATTTGGCCATCGGTGTGTTAATATTATATGAGGTACTGATGCATCCGTGATATTGATACACAATGACACTATTGTTTTATTGATAGTCATTGTTGCTTGTTTGTTACTGCAAATCACCGATGCTTTCAATATTTAATGCACCAGGGTGTTTTTCCCTATAATACACTGATGCATATTGTTTTATACAACATCGGTGCCATCTTATTAATAACACACCAGTTTGTTCTATGCAGAAAGCCCTGATGCTTAATTATTTTTAACTCTCCCGGTGTGTTTTGATGTTAAATCCCCAGTGCTTAAATATTTTACTGCCCTGATGCTTTCATATTTTACTTCCCCGGTGCTTGGCGTTAAGTGTATAACACTGATGTTGTAGGTGTATGTACACACCGGTGCTTGTGTCTTATACAAAGACAATGATTTGTAAACATCGGCTAACACCTCCGACTACCCATATTTTTTTAGTTATAATCAAGTTCCATTATAGTATCTGCAAAAACATCCACTATCGATAATAAATGTTGTAGCAAAGGTTTTTTTGACAATTTTTGCGAATTTTGTAACACTAGAAACCTCCGCTATAACCTCTGCTAAAAGGTATTTTCCTTGTAGTCTCAAAAGTATCTCTTTGTGTTTACTATCATAAAGAAGATAATCAGTATTGATAAAATAATCACTAGTTCTCATGAGGTGCATAGTGAAACTGGGCATTGGACAATCCCCAAAACACCATGGAAAGAAAGAATCTGCCACCTTTGTGACATTGAGAGGGTTGAAGATGAATATCATTTTGTCCTAGAATGTCGTGCATATACCCAAATTAGATTCCAATTTCCAAATATTTGTCACAATATTGACCTTTCTAACCTTACAATAATCAAAACTTTAATGATATTGGAATGCTTCTCTAAATGTTTTTCAAGCATCAAAATAACAATTTAAAGAAATCCAAGTAATCTCTTTCTTTTCTTAAAGTCAGATAGACCAATTTTAGTCTCAGTGAACGTTAACTATCATCAAGATTGCTATCATTTTTGGACAACAATTAGCATGGATGGTTTTTAAAGGACTACATTTGTTGGTACCTTGCCTCTCCTAGTACAAACACTTTGCCTATGCTCCCGTTAGTATCTCAAGTGGATTAATAGTTAATTAAAACCCTCCAGTTTTTTCATGTATCAACCCAAAGTATTAAAAATACAATCTAATCATTAGACTCTAGAGTGGATTTACGTTAGTATCTCAAGTAAATTAATAGTTAATTAAAACCCTCTAGTTTTTCCATATATCTACCCAAAGTATTGAAAATACAATCTAATCATTAGACTCTAGAGTGGATTAATAGTTAATTAAAATGCTCCAGTTTTTATGTTTTTTCTCATAAATCAACCCAAAGTATTAAAATTACAATATAATCGACGAGAATCATAAATCGTACACTAATCTCTTGATTTCTACATACGTATGCACAATGTTTGAAGGCCTATATTCATTTTTCATCTCTACGTATAGAATCCTTTGTAATTTCATGCAGTAACTTTATATGGAATATTTTGTAATGTCATGCATTGTAATTTCATGCAACAACTTTATATGTAATATTTTGTAATGTCATGCAGTAATAAGAGTTTTAGAGAACCATTGAAATAGTGAATTGTTTTTTTGAACAAAATCAATGTACTAGTTTTCCAAAAGTCCAACATTTCAAGTAGAGTTCTTATTAAATAAAAAACCTTTAATAAAAACTAAGAGAACCATTTTAATTGTTTTTCTTCTTCTTCCCCTTCTTTTTGATGATTCTGGACTTGTTATTACATAGATAATAAATCAACCTGTGATCCTGAATGAGTGGAAGGCAAGAGAAAGCTTCACTCCCAGGGAATCAATCTCTTATTTTATGTTGTTTCCTAAATATCCCCTTCTGGTCGTAGTTGATAGAAGAGGTTTCCACCCATTTCACTTCTCACTAGAGTTTTGGGATGGCAGTTACAATTAATGGATTGTCAATTATATTTGACATAGACATTTTACTCATCATTAGGTACATAAGAAGTTTGTATGTTGGAAAAGAGTGTCGAGTTAGTATTTATAGAATAAAAAAATAAGTGACTATTGTTGTAGGAAAATTCCCCCGCGGACAGGCGAATCCTCTTGGATTCTAGACCCCTACTACCAAGAAAAAAATGTGCTAACATTGGACACTGACATTCATTTAAATATAGTTAAACTAGTGAAGGGGGAAAAGGAATAAAGTATGTTGTACCTTTTTCTGAGGCTTGTCCTCGCTTAATCCAGGATGAACTTGATATTCAAGCTCTTTAATGATATCTGCAATCCAATAGACAACAAAGACAATGCGAACTTCCTACTCTACAAAGATTAGTTTAAACTAAATTTATCAATAAAAGACAAGTATATGCAACCATACACAAAATTCAAGGAAATAGGCCAAGTATTTATTAATGAGAAAATTACAAGGAACTTACAATCTGTAGGTGCAGTTGAAGCAACGTCTCCAAGTCCTCCTTTTCCAACCCCTTGCTCAAAATATCTATGGTCAAAATGACAATACTTTTTGTTGATTATTCTCCTCCTTTCACCATGAGAATGCCTCCTTTTATAGGATTTGAGAGGCTCAAACACCTTAGTTATATTTGGAATAAGTTGAGGATATGACTCCATTAGTTGTGGCATCTCTCTTAGATGCATCCTAAAGCTTGGATTTGAGACAAACCAACTCAGATCATCTCTAGTTTTCTTTAGAGATGAGGGGGATTTCTTCCCATGATTCTCTCAATCAATTGACACTCCCTCAAAAATGACAACAGAGCATTGCAACTCTCCCTTCTGGATGGAGAGGGAGCACTAGAGCACCTTGCATATGAATAGGGGAGTGCTAATATTCCAAAATTTCGTTAATATGACCATTTCTCAAGGAAAAACATTTTTCTTAGCTTGTCAAATGATGTGGTTTCCCATTCCAACATGTTCTATAGGATGTATCAAGTGTTTCCATGGTGTCGTTCGCAATGCGACATATGAAGAACGAAAATTTGACACTTAAGACACTTGTGACAAAAGTGTGACACTTGCGACAATGATAATGTGACATTAATGAAGTGAGGAATTTTGACGTGTAATAGATTGCCCCCCAAAGTGTGAAGTCAAAAGACAAAAGCTGATGACTAAAGTTCTTTGTAGATTTTTAGATCAAGGGTATGGAGTTGGAGAACCTGGTAGAAGCAGCAAACAACCATCAAACAAATGTTATCATGTGTTTCAAACACAAGGCAAGCATAACTATGTTTGAGTAACAAAGAACTTAAGGCATGTCCACCAATAAATACAATGCAGATCCATGATGATATTGAATAAGGGTATAGACAACAAGGATACAATGTGGATATATACCTCCATGACATGAACTGATCATAGCCATGAGAAATACACAATGGAGATACAAGATGATAAAACATAGTCACAGACCAATAAAATCTAGATCTATGTGAATATATATATATATATATATAGATAGATAGATAGATATGTCAAGATGCTCAAAAAATATCCTTCGTAGCCTGGGGAAAGAAAATAACAAAGTGGATGCTCAACCCAAGGTCTTTGTCCCAATTCTGATGTAATACAAGTCTAGCCATGTGAATAGATGTTTTGATGTCGAACATGGTAGAAGCCAATCGATTACCGGTCATTGAGGTAAACCGTTAACAAGTACGAGGGAAATATCCAATGATGTCAATGACTCCCAAGGTACCCTAGTACAATCCAACAAATGTGAATAAATGAGTTGAAGTCCAACATTCATGGAATCATCTGATCATAGGTCAATGATGAAAACCTATTTTCGGAGGTGAGGAGGCCTGCCACTGAGGCATGCAGGTCCCAAGGTACTAATGAGTTTCTAAGTCTAATTCCTGGATGATGTGATGAATTTGGCAAAAAAAGACTTGTCAAAGGAGGGCCTTGATGTATCCCCCATCATCAACATGAAACTGACATAGGAAAGAGATGTCAAATTGTGAATTGAATTAGTATGGACTGACACAGGTATTGAAACTGGAAATTTGTGATGGTTGAATCTCGAGGCAGATACTTCCCTTGAACACTGAGGCACAACAATACTTGGTAGCATAAACATAACGTGTACCAAAACATAATGTAGTGGACATTGTGACATTCATCGGGTGACCCAAAGGAGTGGAAAGAGTCATAGGATTGGTTCAATGCAGAGGTTTAGCAAATTAACCAAGTGTTCAAAATGTAGGTGGAAACAAGTGTCATGTTCAAGGGAGAATGCAAGAGTGACTTGTAACAATTCTGAAAGATAACTTGACTTACTTCCTTCAATTTTTCCCCCATCTAGATAGACGAGTAAGTATTTTTGTTTTTACGAGCTCGAGGAGGATAACACATTATTGATATAACTCACCTTCAACAAGTCCCTCTTCCTTTGTTTAACGAGATAGAAGCAGTAAGGGTTCGGTCCCGTATGGGCCCTTCAATGTGTGATTTTATCGAGTCCATAGAAGGAAAAGTCGGTGGTTTTTCATGTTTAGAGAGTCTTAAAGGTGACTCCAAGGCTGTCATTTTTTGTAATTTTAGTCTCCGAAGTCCGAAAAAATGATAAATTGCTACTCAAGAGACACCCTTTCAAGAACTTTTTAACGAGCGTGAAAGGAAGCAAGATCACTCTATGATATTTTCATATTTAGAGAGTCTGAAAATAGATTAAAGATGACTCCAGGGGGTTCCTTTTTCGTGTAACCTTTATGAGTCTGAAAAAGTGATAGAAGTCTACTCGGTTACATTCTCATGCTTTTCGAGCGTGAGAAAGAATAAAGATTATGCTCGTTAGTGCCACAAGGTTTTTGAAAAGATATTTCTTAAAAGCCTACAAATATAGACAGTTATGTTCCCAAAGCATTAGTACCTCCTCAAAAAATATTAAAAAACCCAAAAACAACTTTGTATTAGTGACAAATAGAAAAACTCAAACCTATCAAATAGTAATATAGGTTAAGAATTTCATTTACCAATTGATTTTTACCAAATTCTTCTAAATTTGGAATTTTCCACCTTTGGGAGGTGATTTTTGTGCTGTGAATATGGGAGATGCGGTTGACCATTTTCAGTTCTGTCTAGACTAGGTTTCTCATCTTGCCTTTCCAATCATTTTTTATGGTTTAATTTTGTGTTTTAGCTTATATTTAGGGTGTTTTGGGCTCTTTGGGATTCCCTAGGCATCGAACCAGATCGACGGTCCCTCAAAGGGATGAGGGGAGTGTCGATTGAGATATCAATGCCCTAGTGCACATGCCTAGGGAGCGCTAGCGCTCTCTGGGTATACTTAAGGGAGTGTTGGCACAAAACTAATTATTTTTTTGTATTTTAGGCTAAAAAGACATAACTTTCTCCCATAAAAATTTGAGTAAAGATGTTTAATTGGTTGTATTTGCATATTTCACTGGTCATTTAACCATGATAGAGTGGAAATAACGCAAACATGAGTTTGATGATATTTCCTCTTTACAAAACCCTGAAGCAAGGGAAGCTTTGCAAAATTGTGGTCTACTTAAGTACTTTAAACTCCATAATATGAGGAAAGAGGTACTATTACTTGAGTACTCGATCGGTTTGTGGGATGATGCCGAACATGAATTTTGCATTGTACCACACATGCTCGAGATTAATCTTGATGATGTGTACTTTTTTATGGTCCTCTCGAGGAGAGGGAATCCTATCCTCTTGTACAGACATCGGGAAACTCCTTAGCTAACTGAGGCATATGTTGTTGAGCACTGTATACCAGGATCGCGATTGGTAGGTGGGAGAATCGTGATCAAAGATGTGTGGGACTTGACATTTTGGTCGATTGTATTCACCATCACCAAATTGGCAGGTGGTACTAGTGCTCATCTAAATTCGAAATCACAGATGTCATATTCTCTACAATGTGTAGATCCCATGTTGTTTAACTAGAGCATAGGGTTCCTTCAAAATGTGAAGGAATATATATCGAAGCGTAGGATAGGTAGAAAAAATTAGTTTGGATATGGCTCTTTCCTAGTTTCTTTCTTATTGGATCAAGTTCCCCAGATGAAGCCATAGGTTGCATTGATAGCATGTCATGCGACCAAGACACGGATGGAGAGATGGACCAATTTATCTGCGAGATTGGTGAATGAGCCCTCACATTTAGATTTACATCTGATTTCTTCGCTTGGTGGAGGAGACAACTAGTTGTTATAGAGGAATTTCCTTATGATGGATTGGACTTTCGGAGTAGTGTAGACTTGGTGTTCCTTGAGGTAATTCAGTGGGATGCGTCAGGTATGAAGCTAAACCTTGTCATGTATTTTTGTTTTTTATATTTTATATTGTTTTTGATGTGTACAATGAGGGATATAAAGATGTTTTTGTTTCATCATGCAGACATAAGTGTCACACCTCTCAGGTGGTGAGACATTCCTCTCCATTTGAAAAGACACACAGTTGGAGTTCATGAGAGTCTGAACCACTTACTTCGATGAGTGATGAATGCAGTAGTGTGCTTCACAGAGAAAAACGTGATACAAGATGATGACTAGGATCCAAATCTTATTTTGTATTCTTTCATGATAATGTCATGGGAATTAAGGCCCAACTTTTTTTCCCTATTATGTACCCTTTGATGATGTATTTTAAGATAAAATTTTTCTATTATGCATATATATATCTGAGTTTTTTGGTTCCTATTGATGTTGCAATTTATCTTATGTGCTTTCGTTTACATGTGATTCATGTATTTTTACAAATGTTTTATCTATGCGTAAGATATCGATCCAATATGTAATTAGCTAACGTATCTGACATTGTGTTGAGTTCTCTCAATATATGTCTGTATTGTATAAATTCAAATGATCTTTCGAGACAATGAAATATTAGGTGGAGATGTAGTAATACAGAGTTCTGAATGATGTAATATCGATTAAGCTGATAGACCACGGGTTGAGAGTCTAGGTTAATAATCAGATGAGTTATACCTAGAGAGGAAGATTTAGTTAAGAGTTCAATGACAACATGATATTCTTCCACGTTATTGGTTGTTTATCCTAGGAAAATTCCTCCTGAACTCACCAAATCACTAGAGTGGTAAATGACCCAAGCTGCAAAAGAAATGTTTTGGGTGTGTCGACTAGCACCATCCGCAAACCTGAAAAAAATGGGAAAGGGAGATTTCATATGCACATGCAATCACAAGACAAAGTATAAGAATCTAAGAAAAAACTCGTATATACAAGAGAAAAGACACACAAAATCAAAAGTATAGAGTACAATAGTGTACAAAGCACACATTTTAGATGTTCTAAGCATAGTATTTCTTGAGGTACAACCCATTTTAGGGCTCACTAAGAGATATTCCATCGTAGTCATCTAACTCGTAGGTGCCTCTATGTAATACATGTTTTATTATATAAGGTTCATTCCACAGATGTTATAACTTCCCTGTCCTTGACTTATCATGAGATTGGTAATAAATGAGGACTAAGTCTCCTTTTGCAAAAGCACGAGGTTGAACATATTTTTCATATTGACTCTTCATTCATTTTTATGTCTCTTTAGCGAGAGCGTCATCGCGGCCTGTTTCGTCCAAATTGGTTAAATACATGAATCATTCCTCTTCAACAGAGGTATGAGGCAAGAGTTCCACAATGAGTTTCAACAAAGGGATCTCACTCTTGATTGGTAATACTACTTCTGCGCCATATACCAGCTGGAATGTAGTGAATCCAGTTTCACTTTTCACTAAAGTGCAGTAGGACCAGAGCATACACAAAAGTTGCAGGTGCCAAAAGGTTTTTTTTGTCCCCACCATGCATTGGATCATGGACTTTAGGACTTTGTTGATAGCTTCAACTAGTCTTTTTTCTTAAGGATGGTAGGGAAATGAGTTTTCATGGTGAAAACCTAACTTGACATGCAACTCACTCATCATATCGTTTGGGAAGTTTGAGCCATGATCACTGACAATTTTTTGTGGGACACCAAACCGAGTGATGATGTGGTTAAAAACAAAGAGTGTTGCAGTACGAACATTGTTAAGAAATGTAGGCATAAACTCATCCCATTTAGTGAAATAATCAATGACAAGGACTATATAACAGTGCCCCGTGGATGAGGTAGGCTTACATTGCCTAAAATCAATGCCCCATTTGGCAAAGGGGCCAACGATTACAATGGGATGCAGTGGAGGAGGGTGGGTGTATGCCTTTTTTTGAAAAACTTGATAGGGTGGGCATCGTTTGACAACCTCGACACAATATTTGAAGATGGAGGGCCAAAAGTAATTGGCACGTAAGATTTTTTGGGCTGTAGCATCCCAGAAATATGACCACCACAAGCTTCAAGGTGATAGTCATTCAAAAGGCATTCAACCTCATCATGGGTTAAACAACATTGTAGGACAATATCAATACCACATTGGTACAAAGTGTCATTGAAGATAAGTTGGTGTTTAGAATGGTGGCAGATACGATGACATTCGTCATGTGAAATATCGTGCTAGAAGCATTGGGTTTGGAGAGAGAGAAGAATATGTCCATACCAAGGGTTTGACGTGATAATAAGGAACAAAGATTCATCGGGGAGAGAATCACTAGGCTCATTATCTTCATCAGCATAGGGAAGATTGCAGATTAGTTCCGCAAAAACCAATGATTTTTTAGCTTTTGATTTGGAAAACTTGAGATCGAATTCTTGAAGAATAACGATCCATTTGGAATATTTCCCCCCAAGGACTTTACATGTTAGGATATGGTACATTGGTTTCGAGTTTTCAATGACCGTGGTAGTGCATAACATGATGTAGTGGTGAAATCTATGGACTGTAATGACTACAGCCAGAGCCAACTTTTCAACTTGTGAATATCGGAGCTCGGGACCAGATAGACTCTTTCTCAGATAGTAGATGACATGTTTGTCACTGTTAGGATCCTCTTGAACTAACACCATAGAAATTGTAATATTCCATATATAAAAAGTATGAAAAACAGAAATAAAATGATAGAAATGGCAGATGAACAACAATATAACCAGAATAACACCACAATAATATTGAAATTATAGAAGAATAACACCAGAAAGAGAATTTCGAATACTGAGAGAAATGTTCACGGGCCTCTTTGAGGGGGAAACCTCTAGTCAAGCATATCTCTATTACAATAATGTCCAAGCTAGGTTTCACATACCCTCGACTCCTATTTATACTAAATATGTTGATCAAGAGAACCATCTAGAGGAAGATCCTTCTAGAAGCAGAAGTTTCTATTAGGTATTCTTACATTTCATTTATTCTACCTTATTGCAAGGCCTTATTAATATTGACCTTTATTACATCGGAATACATTTTTCTACCTACATAAGGGGTTAGGTCCCTAACATGTCCGCCCCCTTAAAAACAACCTTGTCCTCAAGGCTTGAGATGTGGAAATTGTTGTAGAATGGTAGCTAGTTCCCAAGTGAAATATGTTGGAGTTGTATCTTTCCATCGGACTAACACTTCCTTGATGGTTTTTTGATGCAGGTGACACTCACGCTGGTCCAAAAATTCTTGTGGTTGTACCCAAATGAGGCCTTCTTCGTCCAACTTAGGAAGGTTGGTTTGAGTTTTGCACTTAGTTCCAGTCACCTTCTTCAAGCATGAAACATGAAAAAAAAGATGTAGCTTAGAATGACTGGGCAAATATAATTGATAGGCCACCTATCCCAGACACTTGAGAACTGTATAAGGACCATAAAATTTGGGCGCTAGCTTCTGACAATGGTCAAACTTGAGGGAATTTTTCTTGTAAGGTTGCAGTCGAAGAAACACTTGATCTCATTTTGCAAATTGGCGTTCAGAGTGACCTTGATCTGCTTTTTGCTTCCTGCAATTTTGAGCCATGACCAAATTCTCTTTGAGGGTACAAAGAATAGACTCTCGAACTGTAAGTGTTTGGTCCACCACTTGGACCTTCGAGACACCTGGTCAATATGAGAGGACTGAAGGTAGATTTTTTCCATAGACCACTTCAAAAGGAGTCATGCCTGTAGCTATATGGTATGAAGTGTTGTACCACCATTTAGCTAGGCATAACCATTGAGCCCACTAATTTTTCTTTTATGATGCAAAACACCTTAGATATGTTTCCAAAAACTTGTTGACAACTTCAGTTTGACCATCCTTATTGGGATGATAAGTTGTGCTAAGATGCAATTGGGTGCCTTGTAGCTTGAATAGTTCTTTCCAAAAACTGTTGGTGAAAGTTGGGTCGCAATCAGAAAGAATAGAATGCGGCATTCCATGAAGTTTGAAGACCTGATCCATGAAAAGTTGAGCCAATGTGGATGCTGTAAATTGGTCTTGAAGAGCAAAAAAATGATCATACTTGGAAATACGATCAACTACCACCATGATGACTAATTTATTACCCGATTTAGGTAAGCTTGTAATAAAATCCATAGAGATATCACTCCAAATAGTAGGTGGAATCGAAAGCGGTTATAGTGTGCTCGAAGATTTGACTATTTATCCCATGTTGAGTTGACACACATCACATTCGGCCACAAAATTATGAATGTCTAGTTTCATATTGTTGAAACAGTTCTTAATTTTTTTATTTTTTTTTTATCCCTAAGGCCTAAATTTTCCTTTTTCGGGTTTCGGATTTTCACAAAACATGAGTTTCGTTATCAATCCCAAACACACGACACCTTTTTCTCAAAGAATTTAATTATTTGGATAATAAAAGGAAAGAAAAGATTAGAAGAATTATAAGAATCCTGACGCCTTTTCTATGAAATTATTTTAATCGTGATAAGTTTTAAAACTAACGGATTTAAGGTTAAGCTTAAAGAATTTTCGGGATTTGGGGTTTGCTGAAAACATATTTTTTCGATACAAATCGAATCACAAAATCTCGATCCCCGATTTCCCAAAACGTTGAAGTCTTAGTTAAAACATGGATTAATTAATTCTCTGATGTGAAAGATTAAGGGTTAAGATAATCATGTCGCAATTTTGGGATTCGCGGTTCAGTGATAACACATCTCTTGTCATCATGATTCCTGAAATCCCGAATCACGAAACCCCGATCCATAGTTTGTGTTAAATCAAACTAACTCTGTTTTGTCCTTAATTGTGATTAATTAGTTAATTAAGATGAGTTTAAGTCTTGTCTTTAAAAAACCCGTCGCGATTTCGCGATTTCGGAGATCGGATTTCATTGATGACATACTTCTCGACAACATGATCCCCAAAATCCCGAAAATGCTTAATCTCAATTAATTACTTCACTAAAACGTTTTAAGTCTTATTTAACATGTCACGATTTCACGATTTCGGAGATCAGATTTCATCGATGACATACTTCTCGACAACATGATCTCCGAAATCCTGAAAAACAAATTTTTCAGTCTTAATCTATGATTAGCACTAATTAATATTTTTCCAAAATAGGATTAATGATAATCATTCTTTTTAAGTTTTCGTTCATGTTTCTCTTTCCGATTAAGTAAAGTGTCCCGAGTTTTCTTTGAAAACCCAAAGGCGCCAAAATATGGACATTAAATGCATATCTCAGAAATATATCTTCTGCATTAAATGCCTTGAATTCTTGTCAACTGTGTCAATCCTGTCATATTTAAATGTATTCAAAGTGAGCATTTAAATGTCTGTGTTTTCATTTTATCAAGTGAAAGAAACACTTAGTTGAGCTTGTTCATTAATTTTCTGTGATGGGTTTTCAATTTAACGTAAAGTCATGGCACCGAAAAAGGCACTGAAGAAGAGTGAAGATACACAGGAAGGAGATATCATCTCCGACACCACACCACACGCTATAGAATCCATTAAATATTGGACTCAAATCTCTAAATTTCTATAATATGAACTCAAGAATGCTCATCCTGATTTTGAGAATCATTGTCGGGACACAGGTGAACAAGAGCTTCATAAGATCGTTGTGCACCCGCGGCTTGTGGCATACAATGATATGATCAGTTGGGCCCTAGAAAAGGTCAATATCCTGATGAGGAGCATCTTAAAAGATCAAGGAGTTATCGTCGGCTCATTCAGGCCAGAACACATACAAGTAATGCATAAACTCTCACCAAATCCTAAACATACTTTTAATGCCGAATTTTTGGCAGAGTTTCAGAGGAAAGAATGCATTGAGGTAGATCAGTCATATCCTGATATGATTAGAGAATGGTCGAGGTGTCCATCAAAGTTTAGAGTTGATACCCATGGAATTTATGCTACAACATCCTTGAATGAATACATGGTATATGTAGCCATTATGCTATGTAGACTTTTCGGGAAAAAAGATCCCTGCCATTTTCATGCAGATTGGGTGCCCTTTTTAGAAGAAGCTTTAGAAGGGTATGCTTTTAACTGCCATAAGATTTTGTCAGATAAAATAACACAGGAAATCTCAAACTACAAAGCAGCAAAATCAAAGGGACAACCAACAACCTTTTACATGACAGCATACATTATGGATGCAATCTGTTATGTGACTCCTTTTCCCTTAATGAATTGGAGTTGGAACATTTCCTGTCCAGAACCCATTCATAAATATCACTCTACCCTTTGGGAAGAAAATGATAAGGATGTATTTTATGAAGTTTGTCATTTTATTATAATTCCGATGCATAAAATATTTTTTGGATGTGAACCCCCTCCCATTTATGATGAAATCACAGAAAATCTTAAAGCAATTGTCGACTAGCTTATTGAGGAGAATTTTTCCTACATTAGGGTTTACAGTTGTTCCATTCCCCCTCATGCACTCCCTAAATTCCTACCAGACAGATTGGTGTTCAGGGAGGTAGCCCATCAGATAGTAAAGGGCGGCGTTGGATTAGAACTAAAAGCAGCTCCGAAGAAGTCATTGCCAACTTTCCCTGTACATATTGGGAAATTTTCTTTATTAAATCTAGGCCATTTTAAGGTAGAGGCTGAATCATTAGAAGAAGTGAAATTAGTAGATATCGAACACATAAAGTATGACCCCTACCAAGTAATAAGCAGGCATTTTATGCATTGTAATCTAAAAGACTATGAGCATGAAACATCTATCTATGATGATGTATTCAAGGATGCTAAATCCTATGAAGAAGTACTAAACAGAGTACAGGCCATGCCACCTGACTCATAGACCAGATTCGTGTCATTCTAGGGCCATAGGTGAAGTTTCCTACACAAGAGTTTGCAGGGTGAAGTTTCGACCCCACCTCCAGAGCAGGAAGGGCCTCCTGCAGGGTTTGAAACAAATACACAGGACAAAGCAAATACCAAAGGCAAGATGAAGGATACTGAGATACCTTCCCAAGACACAGAGGGTTCCCAGACAAAAGAATCAGAGACAAGGAAGGGAAAAGAGATGGAAACACCCCCAGAAATCCCTAAGGATGTTCCAGAAAAGACAGGAGGAACAACATCACCAGAGCTCGGTATTCCCATCACTTCCTTAACCCCATTGCAGTCAACTTATGGAACCCCCCACGAAGGAGCTTTGTATGTCAGTGATCTAGAGCCAGTTTCAAGCGATGAGATCCATCTGTTAGATTATTTTTTTAGTAAAAATAGAAGAGCAATCTTGAAACAGGAAATCCATCCAAGAGGAGAGGGGATGATTAAAAAACATAGGGTCATTATAGATGGAAAGAATCCTAAAGATGGAGAATTTGATATGTTAGTAGGTATGATGGGAGGTATAACATCAACAAATATATATTCTGTTGGCAGTTTAACAACCATGCTCGAACAAAAAGACCAAAAAATAATTCAGCCACAAGACAAATTGAAAGAAACTAAGAGAAATATCAGTTGGGGAATAGAAAAGGGTCTAGAACAAGCTAGACTAAAAGATATTCAAGAAATTCAGAAAATGAAAACAGGCTTAGAAGAGGAAAAAGAGATAATACAGGTCACACAGGCACAGGTCCAAAAGCAAGAAGAAGAAAATAAACAGTTACAAGATAAAGTTAGTTCTATTACTAATCAAGTAGTAGAACTTGAAATTTTCAGGGCACAAGCATTGGGAATACATTTGAAAATAGAAGAAGAACAACGGAAAGTTTTTTTAAATATGGAAGTAGTCTAGAATTACTTTCAAGAAACAAATAAATCCTTGGAGAATGTTCTCCAAAAGGAAAGGGAAGCGAAAGCGGCCAGAACGAATTTCCAAAAGGCAGTAGCCCTCTCAACAAAGGAAGAAGTCAGAAGGATTAAAAAATTATCCATTTCAGAACATGTTATAGGAGACGTAATACTTAAAGTGTGGGAAGCAGACCTGGCCAAATATAAAAGAATAACCAAAGATGTCAATGATGATTGCTAGGGAATTTTTGATCTCTTAGAAAGGACTTCGTTGAATATTGAAAAAAATGATTGTCCTGGATTATTAGGTGAGATTAATATTGTCAAGCACTAGCGAAGGTTCAAAGAAGAGATGGAGGAAACAAAGATAGAGATCTCAAAAATTAAAGTAATTGATATCACAGAAATCGACAAATGGATGGTGACACCGAACTTAAAGTTGCAAACTATTAAGTTCACAAGGAAGATGATAGAAGATCGTTTGTCTGAATTACAGAAAAGATTCTTCATTTTTGAAGCAAAAGAGATACCAGACGGTCCCAGAGTTTTTGTGAAATTTTTGGGAAAATGTGTTCACTGTCTTGAGGCGGAGAAAGGAAGTTCATCAACACAAATGTAAAAGCATTTTTTTGAATATTTTCATCAGTAGAAATTAGAAAAGAAATGTAAACAATTGACATTATTCATATATGTAACTGTAATCTTAGGAAGTTGGTTAATCACCAACAAGAAAATATTTGATGAAGATGTATAAATATATTTTAAAAATACTGATAAAGGGCTTTTGATTTTTTGGAGAGAGCCGATTGTATTAATAGTTTTCCAATCCATCATAATATATGATATAGACAAGATTCTGAATCCTGCCAATTTGTAGCTATGTGTTCTTTAATTCTGTTTACTATACTTTATTATGTTTTTCTTTCAATGTTTTTTCTAATGAATAATCAATTTGAAGTTATCTGTAAACATGTTTTATAGTTTAGATTGATTCAGATATCAAATTATTTACAACTCTTCCTCTGAAATTGCTATCAGTGATTTTAAGACCTGTGAATTATTTGAACCTTAATACTTAACATTTCATTAGAAATCTCGTTTTCCTTCTTTATTTCCTGTTACAATATGAGATTCTTTCTTTATTAAAGCCTCATATTTTTCAGTAGTATTTCTTTGTTATTTTATAATTCTCAAATTGTTGCAAATCCAGGAAATAGCCTCGAATGTATTTATGTTAGTGTTTTGAATTTCAAAACTATTTTTCCTATTCTCATCTCTTAAAAGATTGAAGTGATAGTTGATTAAATTCTTTCACAATTAAATAAAATCTTATTCTCCATGACTGTCCCAAATAGAAGACAACCCAACATCGAAGTTGGCCTTCAAGATCAAACCAGTATTGCTTTGAACCTATTTAATACCATCCTACAAACAACAACTAACCGGGTCAAATTAGAATGTTCATGTGCTGCTATTGAGAGAAATATTAGCATCCAAGAATAGTGGGAAGCTAGACAGAGACAGTTGAGAAACTGATTCTGCTTCACCCTTCATTTTCAATTATTATCCTTAAGTTATTTTTTTTTTTTACCTTTACGGATGCCTTGATGGTATAATTTACAGCCTTAAAGTATAAACTCAAGAACAACATCTTTTTGGCGCCGTTGCTGGTGAACGAAGAAACGAATCTTTTCCCTGGGACGATTGACATTGACATTTTCTTTCTTTGATAGTGAACAAGGATAGAAAACCTTCTAAGGCTACTAGTATTTTTCACTTGGCGACTCCATGATAAATAAGCTAGCTATTAGCTGAAAGAACACCAGAAAAAACCCAGACAGAAAGCAGACCTCGCCAGTCTCCGATCTGGAAAAGATTTTAAAATCACGAAAATCACTTAGACAAGTATTTTTACCCATACATACTATATGTCAGCTTGACTTTACGTAGTTGAACGTTTCAGAAACTCTTGAAAGATCTATTTCACTTCCCCTCTCATACAATACGTTCTCTTTTCCTGAGGTTTCCTCCCCAGATTTCTAAGAATCTTCTCCTCGCACATTCTGAGCTTCAACCTCAAATATAACCATGGTTGCACAAGGAGGTGCTGGAGCTAGAGGTGGTGTCCCTCGAGGACTAGCAGGTGGTCAAGTACCGCTTCCTGGAATCTTCACTAAAGTAGCTGCTAGATATGCTTCCCTTGTCCTTCCCGTTTCTCTACATGATCTCCCCGAAAATTATATGAAAAGTCTTTTGAAATTTACAGGGGAAGGGGATATGACTGCCCAAGAACATATAAACTTTTTCGACCAATTTGCTGACATCCTAGGAATAGAACACGAATATGTCTATTCTAGACTCCTCATTCAGACTTTCGAAGGACAGGTGAGGACCTGGTTCCCATCCTTAGCAGTTGGATCTTTAAGATCTTATGAAGAACTTGAAAGTGCTTTTATTAGACAATGGGGAGAGAGGAAGGACCACCTCTACTACTTGATTGAATTTGGATCCCTTAGAAAGAAAAACTCTGAATCAGTTCTAGAATTCACACAAAGGTTCAACAAGTTGTATAATAAAATCCCGGTTGAGGTTAAACCTTCACAACCTGCAACAAAGGTGACTTTTGCTGGCGCTTTTGATCCCAACTTCGCCTTATTATTGAGAGAAAGGAGATCAACAGATCTCACGAAAATGCAGGATGATGCGCTTGAGATTGAATCAAACATGATGGCATCAGGGAAATTAAAAGCAAAAATAGAAACTGGAAACAAAGAAAATAGGAAATTCAAAGAACAAGGTGGACCTTCAGGATCGTGGAAATCCTCGGGAGATAAAATAGACAAGATGGCTAGGGTAATTAGAGAACTTTCAAACAAGATCTCAAAAATGGAACTAGAGAAATAAAAAAGAGATAATTTCCCCAGGAAAGATTTTAGAAGGAATCCTAATCCTCATGTCCCATAGAAAATAATTAAAAATGAAGACCAAAAAATTCCAACCCCCTTCAAAAGTGAAAACTTCATTGGAGAGGAAGATCTAGGATATTTTGAAGAGATCGATGAGGATATTAATAATCTTGGCAACGATAATAAATCACCTTATTTATCGAGACAAGATTATGAAAGATCCTTAAATAAAGAAATTACATCGGATGACAATGTTAGAAACAATATGTCTAAAGATTTCACCTATAAAGGTATCGCAGATGATATCATAGCCGAACTACAGGGAAAATATAATTTAAGACCAAGGAAAAAAAGTCTCCCAACTATTTCGACAAAAAAGATCTTGCCAAGAGGCAAAACCGATGAGGTGACTCCAAAAATTGCTGACAAACAAATTGCGAAAAAACACACAACTGATATGGAACCTGTCCAGTCAGAGCCAGTAGAAACACTCGCTGTGAAGACACAATCTCTTGTAAATGAAAACAAGTCCACATCACAAAGAAAAGATGAAAAGAAAGGAATGGAGGCCCCGAATATAGAAAACAACAAGGCCCTAGGAAATTTTAATTTGGAAAGCGAAATAAATAAAATCAAAATTCCTATTCCCCTTGTTGGATTAGCTAAAAATCCCATATACAGAAAACAAATCTCCAAGATGATTAACTTTTCCGAAGACGAAAGGCAGGCCGATGTCATCAACTTAGAAGATGACAAGCCAAACATAGTCTTTGGTCCACACTTCGAAGGTGCGAGAGACACTGTGGCCCCCTTTTATATCACGTTAACCTTGTTTGACCACCTACTCCATAACTGCATGTTGGATTCCAGAGCTTCCCACAATGTGATGCCAAAGGCATTTGTGGAAAAAATCAGTCTTGAAATCACAAGGCCCTATGGTGACTTATATTCTTTTGATTCAAGGAAAGTCAAATGCATAGGTATGATTAAAGACCTAGTGGTAGGTTTGGCTCAAATACCTACTAAAAGCATTCTTATAGATGTAGTGGTCGCTGACATCCCTCCAAAGTATGGTATGCTATTATCTAGGTCATGGGGTGCCAAGCTTGGAGGATCTCTCCAACTAGACATGACATACGCTACAATTCAAGTTTTCGGAGGACAATACACGTGTCTTTACAGAGAGACTAGGTTGGCATTTATGGTAGGTGATCCACATAACCCAAATAATCATCCAGTTTATATTGCTGACCAAGACTTAGAAAATTGTATATTATCTATTGATGACGATTTTGTAGTAGATATAGACGGAAATTGTATAGAAGAAAAAACTGAAAAAGAGGAAATAAAAAAAAAATGTATATAACATTGGTGTATGGAAAATGTATTTTGACGATTCCTCGTCTTTCCTTGGAGCCAGAGCAGGAGCACTCCTTGTGGCTCCTGATGATCAATTCGTAATCCCCTTTTTATATAGCCTTCAGTGGAATGTGGATTCTACAAACAATGTATGCGTGTATGAATCTTTAGTGCTAGGATTAGAAGCTGCTAGGAGGATGAAAATAAAGAAACTCGAAGTCTTTGGTGATGCCGAGTTAATCATAAAACAGGTGAATCGGCAGTACCAGGCCAAGCATCCTATAGGACAGCAATCTAGGATGCTTNAAGCATCCTAGATTGCTGTCCTATAGGAATTTTGTCTAGGATTTAATCGAGAACTTCTTCTCTTCTGTGAATGTTCATTTCATCCCAAGGTCTGAAAATCAACAGGCTGATGCTTTAGCCAAAGAAACATCAACTTTCACACCCCCAACTTCTTTTAAATTAAAGAATCACATACAAATGAGACATCGACCTTCGATACCAAATAACATACAACATTGGCAGGTCTTTGAGGACAATGAACAACTTCGAAAATTTCTAGAATCAATAGATGAATTTGCAGAAACGCATACTGATCAAGAAAATCAAAATGATCCCATTTGGATGATGCAGGAGGGGGAGGATTCTAAAGAGTTTCACGATAAAATCAAGAATCATCGAATGATCATTCTCAAGAACAACCAGATTCATAAGGGTCTAATTCCCTTGGAAAGATTATTCAATCAAGATGATATCCCTTCAAAAACCACCCTACAGCCCCAACTAGAGGAGGTTGAGGACTGTAACATAGGAACTAAAGAAAACCCCCGGATGGTAAAACTATCCAAATATCTATCTACAGAAAATAAAAATAAATACACGAAGTTGCTTAGAAAATACAAAGACGTTTTCGCATGGTTGTATGAAGAACTAAAAACATATGACACTCATGTGATCGAACATAAGATACCCCTGAAGCCTAGTGTCAAACCCTTTAAACAAAAACTCTGACAAATCAACCCCATTTTACTACCTGTTATTGAATGAGAAGTCAAAAAACTCCTTGATGCTAAGATAATTGTACCACTTAGATATTCCAATTCAGTAGCAAATCTGGTTCCGGTTAGGAAGAAAAATGGGGAAATTAGACTGTGTGTCGATTTCAAAAATCTTAATAAATCCTCTCTCAAAGATAATTATCCCCTACCTAAAATGGACCATGTTCTAGAAAAAGTAGTAGGAGCTAATATGATGTCAATGATTGACGGATTTTCAAGTTACAATCAAATTGCCGTCAGTGATCATGATAAAAAAAAAACAACATTTACCACTCCTTGGGGTACATTTATGTACGATAAAATGTCGTTTGGATTGATGAATGCAGGTGCTACTTCTCAACGTGTAATGGATATTTCTTTCGTTGGTGAATGGGACAAATTTGTAGTTATCTATTTGGATGACCTTACTATTTTTTCTAAATCGGATGAAGATCATTTCATACATCTCAAATAGACATTTGAGAAATGCCACAGGTTTGGTCTATCCTTAAATCCTAAGAAGTCTCACTTCGCTATGCAACAAGGTAAGCTTTTGGGTCACATCGTATCTCGAGATGGAATTAGAATTGACCCTAAAAGAGTTGAAGCTATAGATACAATAAGTATTCCTAGGAATGTGAAAGAAATTCAGTCATTCTTAGGAAAAATAAAATTTTTGAGAAGATTTGTTCCTAACTTCACTGAAATCGTGAAATTGATTACAGATATGCTCAGGAAAAACAATGAAGTGAAATGGACAACAGAAGTTAAATCATCCTTTGCCCATATCAAGAAGGTTATAAGCAAGGCACCGGTACTAGTGAGCCCTGATTATCTCAAGGATTTTCTTATTTTTTCATTTTCCTCTGAGCACACACTCGCCGCCGTACTCCTTCTAAAGAATGAAGAAGGTTTCGAGAAACCGATAGCCTTCTTTAGCAAAAGTCTCTGAGATGCCAAACTCAAATATAATATAATGGAAAAACAAGCATATGCTATGGTAAAAGTGTTAAAAGCTTTCAGAACTTATGTTTTACATTCTAAGGTGATTACATATGTACCCACTAGCTTCGTAAAAGATATTTTGGTTCAAGCAGACAATGATGGAAAAAGAGGAAGATGGCTTTCCAGAATTCAAGAGTTCGACTTGGAGGTTAAACCAACAAAATTAGTAAAGGGGCAAGGCTTAGCTAAACTTTTAGCTGAATCCAATTTTAGAGCTCTTGGGATAAACAAATCTCAGGAGGAGGAAGAGTGGATAGACATGAATGAACTTGAGGACCAAATAACTGAAAACCGAATCGAAAAGAAATTTGCGTCATCAAATTGGTACAAGGACATAGTAGCCTACTTACTGACATTGAAATGTCCAAGTGACTTGTCTCCATCCAAAGCTAGAACGCTAAAGCTGCATGCAATCAAATATTGTATTTCCGAAAAACGATTATATTGGAAAGACCTGCTTGGCTTCCTCCTGATCTGTCTGGTTGAGTCGGAAAGAGAAAAGGTTATAAGCCAATTTCACGAAGGAGTGTGTGGAGGACACCACGCCTGGAGGGCTATGGAATATAAAATCCTGAGGGCTAGTTATTATTGGCCCAAACTTTTCTCAGATGTCAATGCTAAGGTACGAGCTTGCAACCCTTGCCAATGTTTTGCAGGAAAACATAAACTCCCAACGATGCCATTGGTCCCAGTCAAGACAAAAGCTCCTTTTCAGCAATGGGGACTAGATTTCATAGGTGAAATTAATCCTCATTCTAGTGCTCAACACAGATGGATCCTGACCGCTACAAACTACTTCACCAAATGGGTGGAAGCTATCCCAACAAGAAAGGCTACTGATTTGGTGGTTATAGATTTCTTAGAAGAAAACATTTTTTCTAGGTTCGGCTGTCCCAGAAAGATAGTCACAGATAATGAACAGGCTTTTAAGTCTATGGCTATAGTCATCTTTTGCCAAAAATATAATATTGTGCTTGGTCACTCCACATCATACAACCCTCAGGGAAATGGTCTGGAAGAATCTTCAAACAAGAGCTTAATCAGTATAATTAAGAAAGTGCTAAACAAAAATAAAAAGTCTTGGCATGTGCATTTGAAATATGCTCTATGGACCCCGGATGGGGTGGTATTGCGGTCCACATGGCAGGCTATGGGCAAAGGGGGAGGCCAGTGGAGCACGAAGCCATGTGCTCGGCTTGTGCCCACTGTAGCCACCACCCTCGGGCACTAAATTGCATTCAAAACTGATGGGAGGGGCATTAACCCAACCCCCCTCGACCACTTCTATGCATAGAGCTATGCAGAATTCGTTTTGCATTATCGCCTAGCTGTTTGGTTTCGAATCCGGCTCTATGGTTTTCATGGTCTTTCAGGCGTTCTTCATCTTCCACCTTGGCTCTGCAGACTTTCTGCAGATGCCAAGATTCACCATGCCACGACAACGCTTGCGTCCACGCAGGGGCTCTCCCTGGCACCCTCGACGCCCTCGCACTTCCTCCTCGCCCTCTAGTTCACCCACCCCAGCCCTGGACTGTTTGGTTGTCTTTGACACCTCCTGGACCCCGGCATGGCATTCTCCCTCTGTCAATCATTCCTCTACTACCCCGGCGCCGATCCATGGTCAACCTCGTCGCAATCTGAAGATTCCCTCTCCCAATGTACCGCGTGAACACTCTGCCATTCTGCATGACTTAGTTTTTGAGCTCCGTGATGGAGTGAATGACCTCCAGTTCCGTGTCCAACATATGGAGGGAAGGCTTTCAGTCCTTATCCAGCTTCTTGCCACTCCCCCTCCAGCCGCTCCTGAGGATTCCAGTGATGCTCCTCTCACTGCAAGCGACCATGCGAGCAGCCATCAGCAAGCTGCCACAGAAGAAAGCCCGCAGTCTGATGGGAAGGTAGGTAAACCAGTGCCCATGACTACTCTCGCACGGAAGGAGACTTCGACAAGCAATGTAGGAGGGGACGACAATGCAGTTTCGGCAGCGGTAGCAGAGGAGAAGGACACCAGCATCCAGGTGCACGAGGACAAGGGCAACGACGCCACGGACATGCAGTGGACTGCCAGCGGGACACGTGTCATTGAGGAACCCTAGCCTGGCCTCTTGCCCGAGTATGTCCCAGATTATACAAAGCTTGTTCCATACTTTAGCTCTAGTGGCTCTCAGTGTAGTTAAATAGTCTAGTTTTCTCTAGAACTGTTAGAATTTTTTGCTACTTGCTATATACGGTTGGCTGAACTGGTTTCTACTTATGGAGAAGTTCAGTAATTACAACCGATTGACTCAGTTAATGTACTCTTGATTCTAGTTCTTAGAAGGATTTTTATATATAATACAAACACTTACTTAAAAAAAAAAAAAAAAATGCTCTGTGGGCAAATTGGATAGGCACGAAAAAGTCTATCGGTACTTCTCCCTTCCAAATGGTATATGGAACAGATGTAGTGTTGCCTATAAACCTAACACTTCCTGTAATGAAACTATGGCAAGATGAGAAGGAAGAACCAAATCCTCTCACAAGAAGGATAAACCAGCTGATTGAAGTTCAACAGCACAGGGCGGTAGTGGATGAAAGGTTGCAGAAGTACCAGGATGACATGAAGGTGTTATTCAATCATAAAGCCAAAGTCAAAAAATTTCTCCACGGGGATTTGGTTTTAAGATGGGACACTCGGAAGGATGATTTGGGAAAAAATGGTAAATTCGATCACATTTGGTACAGACTATTTAAGGTAGCATCTCCTGAAGGAAAAAATTCATTTCTGCTTGAAAATTTGGATGGTAAAATCCTGAATGCCCCTGTCAACGGGCGTTTTTTAAAACATTATATGGAATAATTGATTTCCATAATTTCCACTGTATATACCGTTTTGTTTTTTATTTTCATAATTTTCTTTAGAAAGTCTATTTTTATTCTGTAAATAAATAAAAATAAAATAAAATTTGTTAAGTTCTTTATACTGAAAAAAAAAAATAAATAAATAAAAAAATAAATAAATAAAAAACTGATACTTTTTTATATTGTCCTTTCATAGGATTATGGCTGACAGCTTGACAAGAAAAAGAAGCAAACAGACAGCCTGAAAGCATAAGATAAATTTGCCAAAAATAGGTGATAGATAGAATTTTTTGTTATTTTGAAAAGAAGAATGATAATGGTAAGGCAAAGTTATGAGTTCCAACAAAGTCCATTTTATGAAAATAAAAATTTTGTTTCAAAAAATGCGTTGCTTATCCCGTAAGCTGATAGGTAAATGAAAAGTGTTTTCAATACCTAAGCCTTAAGGGTTTCACCTAGAACAAGATTAGAGGTAATCGAAGTAAAAATCTTTAAGAGAAGAGTCCAAAGGGTTAGGTTAAATTTATAACCTCTGTTTTATGACTTACAGATCGTTCGACATCCCCTTTTTATACCCTCAGTTCTGAATCATTTTCTTTTTCGGGTTTCCCATAGAGGTAGGAGAGATTACGTCTTAACTTTTGAAATTGAAAAATAGTTCTAAATCAGTAAGACCAGTCCTCATATTTCTTATTCTCTGACTAAACGTGGTTATGCTTAGGCTGATTCTGACTCTCCCAGGTTTCTTAACAGTTTGTCTGAGGATTTAAGCTTGCTCAAAAGAAAACCCCTGAAATTAATCTTCCCCTTTTTTCTCTGCAGACTAAGGTGTTTTGAAAGTTGAGAAAAGGTTGGTCTAGAGTAATCAAAATAGGTTGACAAACCTCTATTGCAAATTTTTACACAGATACCACCCCTGGTATATTAAGTATCACTGATTTTCCCCGCTTCGTATTCATAAGCTAAATATAAGACAGATGGTGAAAGGAAATTCATATTTGATTTCCCCCATCTAGTCCAAAAGATGATGAAAGGAAATTCATTTAAATGATTTCCCTCGTCTAATATAAAGGAACAAATAACTTCACCGGGGTACTGAACACGCCCACTAGCAGTGAAGCAATATCTAAGTGTAAATATATAATTAGCACTCGAAGCGGTGAAAGGAAATTCAGTAAAAAAGGGACAGATAACTTCACCGGGGTACTGAACAGGCCCGCTGGAAGTGAAGCAATATCTGAGGTATCTGTAAGGTTGTCATAATTATTTACCACTCTACTCTAGTTACTAGATTTTTCAAAACCGGATCTGCATCCCAAGTCTAGATAGAGCTCCTGATTTAAAAATATAAGTTTTGTTTCGATTGATGCAAGCCAAAAGTTACAAATCTATTGAGTTTCCTAAGATTGCTTTGATCATCTTAATACTAACTTAATTTCAGATGAGAAGGAGAAGATTATGAAGCAGACTACAACTGAGCTTAAAACAAATAAGAACTTTGAAAAGATTTTTAGAAGTTAAAATGATTTTTTTTTTTCCTCTTTTTCCTCTTCCTTAGTAGTTTCGGCAGTGATAAACCCTTGACACCATTAACCCAATGAAGGCACTAAGTCTACATGTTCTCCTTGTCCCACAAGGAGACGAGGTCCCTAGTTGGAGCCTATGTTGAAACAGTTCTTAATTTATTTTTATTTTTTTTATCCCTAAGGCCTAAATTTTCCTTTTTCAGGTTTTCGCTTTTCACAAAACATGAGTTTCGTTATCAATCCCAAATACACGGCACAATTTTCTCAAATAATTTATTTATTTGGATAATAAAAGACAAAAAAAGATTAAAAGAATTATAAGAATCCCGACGCCTTTTCTATGAAATTATTTTAAGCATGATAAGTTTTAAAACTAACGGATTTAAGGTTAAGCTTAAAGAATTTTCGGGATTCGGGGTTTGCTGAAAACATATTTTTTCGATACAAATCGAATCGCGAAATCCTGATCCCCGATTTCCCAAAATGTTGAAGTCTTAGTTAAAAGATGGATTAATTAATTCTCTAATGCAAAAGATTAAGGGTTGAGATAATCATATTGCAATTTCGGGATTCACGGTTCAGTGATAACACATCTCTTGTCATCATGATTCCCGAAATCTCAAATCATGAAACCTCGATCCATAGTTTGTGTTAAATCAAACTAACTCTATTTTGGCCTTAATCATGATTAGTTAGTTAATTAAGATGAGTTTAAGTCCTGTCTTTAAAAAACCCGTCGCAATTTCGCGATTTCGGAGAATGGATTTCATCGATGACATACTTCTCGACAACATGATCCTCGAAATCCCGAAAACACTTAATCTCAATTAATTACTTCGCTAAAACGTTTTAAGTCTTAATTAACACATCGTGATTTCACGATTTTGGAGATCAGATTTCATCGATGACATACTTCTCGACAACATGATCTCTGAAATCCCGAAAAACAAAGTTTTCATTCTTAATCTATGATTAGCACTAATTAACCTTTTTCCAAAATAGGATTAATGATAATCATTCTTTTTGAGTTTTCGTTCATGTTTCTCTTTCCGATTAAGTAAAGTGTCCCGAGTTTTCTTTAAAAACCCAAAGGTTCCAAAATATGGACATTAAATGCGTATCTCAGAAATATATCTTCCGTATTAAATGCCTTGAATTCTTGTCAGCTGTGTCAATCCCGTCACTTTTAAATGTATTCAAAGTGAGCATTTAAATGTTCGTGTTTTCATTTTATCAAGCATAAGAAACACTTAGCTGAGCTCGTTCATTCATTTTCTGTGACAGGTTTTCAATTTAACATAAAGTCATGGCACCGAAAAAGGAACCGAAGAAGAGTGAAGATACACAGGAAGGATATATCATCTCTGACACCACACCACACACTATAGAATGCATTAAATCCTGGACTCAAATCTCTAAATTTCTGGAATATGAACTCAAGAATGCTCATCCTGATTCTAAGAATCATTGTTGGGACATAGCGGAATTAGAGCTTCATAAGATCTCTATGCGCCCGCGGCTCATGGCATATAATGATATGATCAGTTGGGCCTTGGAAAAGGTCGATATCTCGATGAGGAGCATCTTAAATGATCAAGGAGTTATCATCGGCTCATTCAGGCTAGAACACATATAAGTAATGTATAAAATCTCGCCAAATCCTAAACATACTTTTAATGCTGATTTTTTAGCAGAGCTTCAGAGGAAAGAATGCATTGAGGCAGACCGGACATATCCTGATATGTTTAGAGAATGGTCAAGGTGTCCATCAAAGTTTAGAGCTGATACCCATGGGATTTATGCTACAACATCCTTGAATGAATACATGGTATATGTAGCCATTATGCTATGTAGACTTTTCAGGAAAAAAGATCCCTGTCATTTTCATGCAGATTGGGTGCCCTTTTTAGAAGAAGCTTCAGAAGGGTATGCTTTTAACTGGCATAAGATTTTTTCAGATAACCTAACACAAGAAATATCAAACTACAAAGCAGCAAAATCAAAGGGACAACCAACAACCTTTTACATGTCAGCATACATTATGGATGCAATCTGTTATGTGAATCCTTTAAACTTAATGAATTGGAGTTGGAACATTTCCTGTCCAGAACCCATTCATAAATATCACTCTGCCCTTTGGGAATAAAATGCTAAGGATGCATTTTATGAAGTTTGTCATTTTATTATAATTCCGATGCATAAAATATTTTTTGGATGCGAACCCCCTCACATTTATGATGCAATACAAAAAATCTTAAATCAATTGCTGACTGGTTTATTGAGGAGAATTTTTCCTACATTAGGGTTTACAGTTGTTCCATTCCCCCTCATGCACTCCCTAAATTCCTACCTGACAGATTGGTGTACAGGGAGGTAGCCCATCAGATAGTAAAGGGCGGCATTGGATTAGAACTAAAAGGAGCTCAGAAGAAGTCATGGCCAACTTTCCCTGTACATATTGGGAAATTTTGTTTATTAAATCTAGGTCATTCTAAGGTAGAGGATGAATCATTAGAAGAAGTGAAATTAGTAGATATTGAGCACAGAAAGTATGACCCCTACCAAGTAATAAGCAGGCATTTTATGCATTGTAATCTAAAATCCTATGAGCATGAAACATCTATCTATGACGATGTATTCAAGGATGTTAAATCCTATGAAGAAGTATTGAATAAAGTATAGGCCATGCCACCTGATTCACAGACCGGATTCGCGTCATTCCAGGGCCATAGGCGAAGTTGCCTACCCAAGAGTTTGCAGGGTGAAGTTTTGACCCCACCTCCATAGCAGGAGAGGCCACCCCCAGGGTTTGAAACAAATAGATTGGACAAAGAAAATACCAAAGGCAAGATGAAGGATACTGAGGTACCTTCCCAAGACACAGAGGGTTCCCAGATAAAAGAATTAGAGACAGGGAAGGGAAAAGAGCTGGAAACACCCCCATAAATCCATAAGGATGTTCCAGAAAAGACAGGAGGAACAACATCAACAGAGATTGATAGTCCCATCACTTCCTTAACCCCATTGCGGTCAACTTATGGAACCCCCCACAAAGGAGCTCTGTATGTCAGTGATCTAGAGCCAATTTTAAGGGATGATATCCCTCCATCAGATTATGTTTTCAGTAAAAAGAGAAGAGCAATCTTGAAACAGGAAATCCATCCAAGAGGAGAGGGGATGATTAAAAAACATAGAGTCATTATAGATGGAAAGAAGCTTAAAGATGGAGAATTTGCTACAGAGTTAGCAGGTACGATGGGAGCTATAGCATCGACAAATATATATTATGTTGGTAGTTTAACAACCATGCTCGAACAAAAATACCAAACAATAACTTAGCGACAAGACAAATTGAAAGAAACTGAGAGAAATATCAGTTGGGGAATAGAAAAGGGTCTAGAACAAGCTAGACTAAAAGATATTCAAGAAATTCAGAAAATGAAAATAGGCTGAGAAGAGGCAAAACAGATATTACAAGTCACACAGGCATAGTTCCAAAAGCAGGAAGAAGAAAATAAACAGTTACAAGATAAAATTAGTTTTATTACTAATCAAGTAGTAGAACTTAAAATTTTCAGGGCACAAGCATTGGGAATACATTTGAAAATAGAAGAAGAACAACAGAAAGTGTTTTTAAATATGGAAGTAGTCCAGAATTACTTTCAAGAAACAAATAAATCCTTGGAGAATGTTCTCTAGAAGGAAAGGGAAGCGAAAGTGGCTATAACGACTTTCCAAAAGGCAGTAGCCCTCTCAACAAAGGAAGAAGTTGGAAGGATTCATAAATTATCCATTTCAGAAAAGGTTAAAGGAGACGTAATACTTAAAGTGTGGGAAGCAGACTTGGCCGAATATAAAAGAATAACCATAGATGTCAATGATGATTTCCAGGGAATTTTTTTATCTCTTAGAAAGGACTTCATTGAATATCAGAAAAAATGACTGTCTTGGATTATTAGGTGAGATTAATATTGTCAAGCACCAATGAAGGTTCAAAGAAGAGCTGGAGGAAATGAAGATAGAGATCTCAAAAATTAAAGTAATTGATATCACAGAAATCGACAAATGGATGGTGACACCGAACTTAAAATTGCAAACTATTAAGTTCACAGGAAAGATGATAGAAGATCGTTTGCCTGAATTACAGAAAATATTCTTCATGTTTGAAGCAAAAGAGATACCAGATGCTCCCAGAGTTTTTGTGAAATTTTTGGGGAAGTGTGTTCACTATCTTGAGGCGGAGAATGGAAGTTCATCAACACAAACGTAAAATCATTTTTTTGAATATTTTCATCATTAGAAATTAGAAAAGAAATGTAAACAGTTGACATTATTCATTTATGTAACCGTAATCTTAGGAAGTTGGTTAATCACCAAAGAGAAAATATTTGATGAAGATGTATAAATATATTTTCAAAATACTGAGAAAGGGATTTTGATTTTTTGGAGAGAGTCGATTGTATTGAAAGTTATCCAATCTATCATAATATATGATACAGACGAGATTCTAAAACTTGCCAATTTGTAGTTATGTGTTCTTTAACGCTGTTTACTATACTTTATTATGTTTTTCTTTCAATGTTTTTTATTATCAATAATCAATTTGAAGTTATCTGTAAACATCTTTTATAGTTTAGATTGATTCGGATATCAAATTATTTATAGCTTTTCCTTTGAAATTGCTATCAGTGATTTTAAGACCTGTGATTCATTTGAACCTTAATACTTAACATTTCATTAGAAATCTCATTTTCCTTCTTTATTTCCTATTACAATATGAAATTATTTCTTGATTAAAACCTCATATTTTTCAGTAGTATTTCTTTGTTATTTTATAATTCTCAAATTGTTGCAAATCCAGGAAACGACCTCGAATGTATTTATGTTAGTGTTTTGAATTTCAAAACTATTTTTCCTATTCTCATCTCTTAAAATATTGAAGTGACAGTTGATTAAATTCTTTCACAATTAAATAAAATCTTATTCTCCATGACTGTCCCAAATAGTAGACAACCCAACATCGAACCTAGCCTTCAAGATCAAACCAGTATTGCTTTGAATCTATTTAATACCATCCTACAAACAACAAATAACTGGGTTGAATTAGAATGTTCATGGGCTACTGTTGAGAGAGATATTAGCATCCAAGAACAACAGGAAGCTAGACAGAGACAGTTGAGAGATTGATTCTGCTTCACCCTTCCTTTTCAATTCTTATCCTTAAGTTTTGTTTTTATTTTTACCTTTACGGATGCCTTGACGGTATACTTTATAGCCTTAAAGTATAAACTCAGGAACAACACATACCATCCCCCAAAAAAGAACTTTTGACCCTGTCATAGGTTTTGGTAAACTCGAAGTGCCCAGCTGTGGGTGTAGCATGAAGCTCAAAAAGCACCATGGATTTAAGTTTTGTCTGTTTACTTAAATACAAATGGACTTTTTATCGAAGCTCATCATGGAGCCATGATTACCCTAGGGAAACTGGAGAATTGGACTGCAATTGTTATATCAAATGCAAAATTTTGGGATCATGTAGCCATTCTTGGCGAATGGCTTGGAGCCAATCTGGTACGATGAAGGAGAGAGAAAAAAGGGAGCCTTCATCTTCATATTTTTGGGAAAGTACATCAGCCACCACATTGTCTTTTCCTTTCTTGTAAATGATATCATAATCATATCCAAATAGCTTAGTCACCCATTTTTGTTGCTCTGGGGAGGAAAAGTGTTGTTCCAGAAAATACTTGAGGCTTTGATGGTCTATCTTAATTTGGAAGCGTTTCCCCAATAGATAAGGGAACCACAAATCAATGGCATGAAGAATAGCCAACATTTCCTTCTCATAGATTGATTTTCCCAAATTCCATTCAAACAGTTGTTTGCTGGTAAAGGCCAAAGGCCTACCCTCTTGCATAAGGACAATGCCAATACCTTTTCTTGAAGCATCACATTCCAGGACAAAGGTCTTTTTGAAATAAGGAAGGGCCAGGACTGGAGTGGTACACATGGCCATCTTCAAGGTTTGAAAAGCCTGAGTAGCTGTTGGGGTCCAAGTCAAAGAATTCATTTTAAGGAGTGTCGTGAGATGTGCCGTAATATTTCCATAATTATTAACAAACTTACGATAATAACCTGTTAGGCCCAGAAATCCTCGCAAGCTTTTGAGAGTCTTTGGGTGAGGCCAATATTGCCTAGCTTCAATCTTTTTAGGATCCACCCGGACGTCATTCTTGCCAACAAGATGGCCCAAGTACTCAACTTTTGAGGTGCCAAAAGCACATTTAGATTGTTTCATGAAAATTTTGTGTTGAGAGAGTAGATGGAGAACTCAGTCCACATGAGCAATGTGGTCTGTCCAAGTTTTTCTATAGATGAGGATATCATCAAAGAAAACTAAGACAAAATGACAGAGAAAGGGGCGAAAGACATGATTCATGAGGCTTTGGAAGGTGGAGGGCATAACCAAAAACTCATAGTGGCCCTCATGAGTTCTAAAGGAAGTCTTAGGAATGTATGCCTCTTTCATATGGAGATGGTGGTAGCCAAAATGAAGATCACATTTAGTAAAGAACTGGTCGCCACTCAATTCATCCAAGAGGTCGTCAATGAAAGGAATGGGAAATTTTTCTTTAATGGTGATTTTGTTGAGGGTGCGGAAGTCAGGACACATGCACCAAGAACCTCCTTTCTTCAAGACCATGACCACAAGAGAAGAGTAGGGGCTCGTACTAGGGCGGATAATGCCTGCGTCGAGCAGTTCTTGAACCATTTTCTCAATTTCATTTTTTTGGGAAAAGGGGTGACGATAGGGACGGATATTGGGAGGGATGCTTCCTGGTATAAGGGGAATGGAATGATCATAAACACCACAGGAAGACGGGAGTCCCTGGGGAGTGGGAACTACCACTTGATGTTTAGAGAGGATGGATTGGAGGTCTTACGGCACAGAGGGTGTCTGAGTTTCCTGTATTGCATGGAGTTGGGAAATAACTCAAGAATGACCTTTTTTTAGTAGCTTTTCCATGTGATGGGAACTAATGATCTCCTATGAACTAGTGGTGATGCCTTGGAACTTATATTTTTGGCCCTCCTTGTCAAATTGCATGGTTAATTCCTTGAAATACATGAGAATGGGACCCAAAGTCCTTAGCCAGTCTGCACCCAACACAATGTCACAACCACCCATGTAAATAGCAGACATATGAGATTTCAGGTGGTATTCACCAATTTGGAGATGCAAAGTTTCACAATGCCCTCCACATTTCATGGAGCTGCCATTGGAAATCATGATTTGGAAATTATTGACTGCATGGATATAACAATGAGTTTCTTGGGTAATGTGGTGATGAATAAGATTATGGCTGTTGCCACTATCAACCATCATGATAACCTTCCTATGCTTGATGTAACCAATTATCTTAAGGGTTTAGGGAGCAGAGAAACCAGTGAGAGAATTTAGGGAAATTATTGGTTCTACTTCAGGAGGGCCTGAGGGAGGGGTTATGTCTGTGGTTTCAGGTGACTCAGACACAAGGGGAGTTTAAACATCCTCTTCCGAAACATCCTCCGAGATGGACATAAAAATCTTTTGTTTCTTACACTTGTGGCCTAACAAATATTTGTCATCACAATTATAACAAAGGATTTTGAGTTTTCATTCAACCATTTCAACTTTGGTCAATTTTTGGATCTTTAGTGGACCARAGGGAGTAGTGGGATTTATTGGTTTAGTGCGAGGAATAAAGGGGGGTTTCCAGTTTTGAGAAGATACAACCTATTGTGTGTCTCTAGCTCTTTTATTAGCCTCCACCAACCTCTGAGGCTGAGCCATGAGGACATGGGAACGAATCTCATCCTTGAGGCCACTGATAAAACATTCTCAAAAAAAGGCATCAGACATGCCCTCTGTCCAAAAAGCCAGGTGCTCAAAAGTAGCTATAAAGTCTTCCAAAGTTCATGATTGTTTCAACTTTTTCAAATGTCCTAAATGGTTGGTGTGATTGTCAAAGAATTCATAAATCTCTACCACAAAGTGTGTCCAAGCAATATACCCTTAACGAGAAGTTTTTCTCCATTGCCACGATTTCCAACGTTCTTGATCTATATGAAGAACACCATACCAGAGTTTGGCCAAGTCATCTGTAATGACGTATAAAGAGAAATAATGTTCCATTTGGGTTACCCAACAAGTGGGATCCGAGCCATCAAATTTGGTCAGATCCACCCGTGGAAGGCGTAGGTCACGCTGAAAGTGATGGGGCTGAAAATTATGGGAATGAGAGGAAGTTTCAGCTTTGGTATGTATGGGTGGTTCAGATAAAGGGTTATATGTAGCGATATGTAGCTTGTTGCAGAGCATCAAAATCACAGATTCAAGCTTGGTAGTCATGTCTTGTTTGAGTTCCTAGATTGAGGCGGCGAGGGAGGACTACATGGTTGTATTGATGGCGACAACATTGGCACTGAGTTGTTTCACTTCTTGTTGGGTCTCTGTGAAATTAGATTGCAAGGTATTTAAGCAAGCTTCCAAGTCTTGGCTACGGGTATGGGACATGATGACGAGGGAGCCAAAAAAGGGTGGGTGGGGTCAAAAATTTTGCTGAAAAATGATATGTATGAATTTGATAAGGGCGAAGAGATAAATCGAATGGAATATGTCTCAAATAATGGTGCAAAAATTTCCAAACTTTTTTTTTTTTTTTATACTTGTGGAGTTATACTCCGGTCTAAAGAATGTTGCAGTGATGAAATGACCAAATGCTTAGCTAGGAAGAAATGTGTAGTGATTTGGCAACCTGAACACAGTTGCATGGAAATAGATCTTGTCTATTTTAATATTTTTTGTTTCTGTCTCCAAAGGGTTAGGTATTCAATGGTTCTATAGACAAGGGTTTGCTCTGTGCTATAGCTCTTTGATATATGTGTGGGGTCCAACAGTAGTACTTGACCCAATATCTCAAGGCACTAACTAAAGAGGCATAGGTCACGCTGAAAGTGATGGGGCTGAAAATTATGGGAATGAGAGGAAGTTTCAACTTTGGTATGTGCGGGTGGTTCAAATAAAGGGTTATAAGTAGGGATATGTAGCTTGTTGCAGAGCATCGAAACGACAGATTCAAGATGGGTAGTCATGTCTTGTTTGAGTTCCTAGATTGAGGCGGCGATGGAGGACTGCATGGTTGTATTGATGGCGGAAACATGGGCACTGAGTTGTTTCAACTTTTTCAAACATATTAAATGGTTGGTGTCAGTGTCAAAGTGTTCATAAATCTCTGCCACAAAGTGTGTCCAACCAATATACCCTTGACGAGAAGCTTTTCTCCATTGCCACCATTGCCAACGTTCTTGATCTAGATGGAGAACACCATACCGGAGTTTGGCCAAGTCATCTATAATGACATATAAAGAGACATAATGTTCCATTTGGGTTACCCAACCAGTGGGATCCGAGCCATCAAATTTGGTTAGATCCACCTGCCGAAGGCATAGGTCACGCTGACAGTGATGGGGCTGAAAATTATGGGAATGAGAGGAAGTTTCAGCTTTGGTATGTGCAGGTGGTTCAGATAAAGGGTTATCTATAGGGATATGTAGCTTGTTGCAGAGCATCGAAATGAAAGATTCGTGCTAGGTAGTCATGTCTTGCTTGAGTTCCTAGATTGAGGCAGTGATGGAGGACTGCATGGTTGTATTGATGGCGGCAACATTGGCACTAATTTGTTTCACTTCTTGTTGGGTCTCTATGAAATTAGATTGCAAGGTATTTAAGCGAGCTTCCAAGTCTTGGCTATGAGTATGGGCCATCATGACGAGGGAACTAAAAAAGGGTGAGTGGGGTAAAAACTTTTGCTGAAAAATGATATGTATGAGTTTGATAAGGGAAAAGAAATAAATCGAATGGAATAGGACTCAAATAATGGTGCAAAAAGTTTCTAGACTTTTTTTTTTTCCACTTGCGAAGTTATACTCCAGTCTAAAGAATACTGCAGTGATGAAATTCCCAAATGCTTAACCAGGATGAAATGTGTAGTGATTTGGCAACCCGAACACAGTTGCATGGAAATAGATCTTGTTTGTTTTAATTTTTTTTGTTTCCATCCCCAAAGAGTTAGGTATTCAATGGTTCTACAGACAAGGGTTTGCCCTGTGCTATACCTCTTTGATATATGTGTGGGTTCCAATAGTAGTACTCGACCCAATATTTCAAGGAACTAACTAAAGAGGCTGGACCGTGCCCTTAGCCATACTACTAGACTACCCAGGTACTAGAGAGTATCTTCCCAAGTGTTGTTCTTGGTGGCACTATAGCAGTGTTGTGATCGGTTTATCTACAGAGGGCTTAAAACAATCTAGGCCGATCTGTACACAGGTGTTGTCTGATGCGTTACCACTCGAAGGGGTACCAAAAAGGGTTACAAGGGTGGCCAATAGATGTGTGCTTAAGAACCACTTGTATTTCATGTTTGTATGAATCTCTCAACCGTGGGTTTATGTGCATAATGACAGATCTTCGTGGCTTAAAGACGCCGTAAAACGTCTCTACCCTGAAAAAAAATTTAACCCACAATGTTCTGCAAAGGAAAGTGCTTTGATACCACTTGTGATGTTCCAGATATAAAAAGTATGAAGAACGTAAATAAAATGCTAGAAATGGCAGATGAACAAGAATATAACCAGAATAACACCACAATAATACTCGAATGATAACAAAATAACACCACAATAATACTGAAATGATAGGAGAATAACACTAGAAAGAGCACTTCGATTACTAAGAGCAATGTTCATGGACCTCTTCGAGGGGGAAACCTCCAGTCGAGAAGAGCTATTTTACAATAATATCCAAGCTAGGGTTCACATACCCTTGACTCCTATTTATACTAAATATGTCTATCAAGAGAACCATCTAGAGGAAGATCCTTCTGGAAGCGGAAGCTTCTATTAGGTCTTCTTACATTCAATTTATTCTACCTTATTGCAAGGCCTTATTAATATTGACCTTTATTACATCAGAATACATTTTTCTACCTACGTAAGGGGTTAGGTCCCTAACATAAATAGTTGAAGTAGAGGCATCCAAATAAAGGATATAGTCTCATGCATAATTTGCGGGGTGCAAGGGAGGCATGTGTGTTAAGTCATGCTTAAGAGCATTAATATGGAATTGAGCAGTGTCATCCCAGATGAAAGGAATGTA
>JASDQU010738352.1:220044-236199 GCA_032191745.1 Picea mariana | reverse complement strand
ATCTATACGCACATAGGAATAGCCCTACCATGACACTCTGTGAGTTGTCTCTTCATGCACTCTAGCATGGTTGTACTCCAATCAAACACTCGTGCATTTAAGAACTATACTGCACAATGCATACGTGCCCGGGAGGCTTGATGTAAAGTCATGGATCCACTGATCCACCGAATAAGTAAAAATATCAGTTTCAGTGATAGGTTGGTGATTTTGTGGATGGGTACCCAGGAACCCACTTTATTTGTTCTGTCCTCACAGTGTTTCATGATCAAATAAAAAATGTTGTGAGGCCCAGGGGGAAAAGAATGAAGGTTGATTGGTTCCCCTCTCCTCGAGAGGCTAGTAAGGAAGTAAATGTCCTCAATCATTGGAGTCAACTACTACCCCTTGAACATAAAATCCTCTGCATCTGGGTGCGAGTAATCCACCAAGGCATTCAGAAGCCTAGGTTGTGCCCACATGAGCGGACACCAAAATAATTTCCACAACCCGCATTGTTTTAATGGGGCGACAATAGTAGGGTCTTCCTCAACCAGTATATCAATTTCCTCATGCTCCCTCTCTCTCCAATGAACATACATTCTGCAAAATGACAAGTTCAAAGGAGAGTTAAATAATGCATTTTCATTTTTTCAATATGTTTGAGGGTGTACGCGGGCTATAATGGGAACAGTTGCATATGTATGCGGGAATATTATTCTCTTCCCGTGTGCATACACGGGTTGTGCTTAGACAGCTAGCATACATGCAATGCCAACCTTTTTAAGGGTGCCCCCACCCAAAAAAAGTTAAAAGAAATACAGAAAGAAAGTATGGAAATGAAGGAGGGGCTAGTTTGTACTTACTTGGTCAAAGCAGAAGTTTGTTTCATCCATTGAAGCTCCCGGAAAAAACTTTTTTAACAAAGGGGTGTTTTTGAATTTTCAGTCAATTCTCAATTTGCAATGGTGATAATGAACTGCCAACTTCTATTTATAGACTTTTTTGGCCCTTTTTGTCATTTTTTGACCCCCGTTGTTGTTTTTTCTGGCTTCAAAATCATTTAACATAGTTCTTGAGTTTCTTATTGGATGTTACGATACACTTTAGTTTTGGTTTGGAAAATGTTTTGAGAGATGGGGCACTTTTAAAGTTCTCTGGTGAAAATTCGTTTTCCCAACTTTGTGCATTTAAGTTCGGTTTCCACCTCCACTTGTTGCTCCTCATTGTATTTTTCTCTTAGCCATAGGATTGATCCCACCGAATTGTCACATAGAACCATCATTACTGCTCTAGAAGTGTCATAATTTAGTGGTAGAGCCTACCCTCACATGGATGCCCTAGGTAGATGGTGGTTGCATTTTGGTGTCTATGCCATCACTAATGACTATAGGCTAGAGATTCCTTTTAGTCTTGTCTTGATTATGAGTTTGAGCCTTCACATGTCTGATATATTATCACTCTTGTCCTCACCCTCGGGACTCCCAAAAAATGGGTCTTCTTTTAAGCCCTTTTCAGACCCTCTAAACATGAAAAGATTGTCGAGTGATCTTGTTACCCTTCATGCTTGCCAAACTAAAATTTGAAGGCACGTTTGTTCGGTGGTATTTTACCCCTTTTTCAGTTCAGATGGTCAGTTGTATGAACAAAGGTATACTCTAGGAATTTTGGTTCGCTAGAAGAGTATTCTTAGGTATAAGTTTAACCCTTTTTCAGGCCTAAGGGACTAAATTTACGAAAAAGGAACCCCCACAGAGTCCATAGTTAAGATCTTTTCAGACTCCCTAAAATTGAAAATATCACCGAGTGAGCTTGCTTCTTCACACTCGTTAAACCGGTCCAGAAGAACATCCATTACAGATTCCATAGTTAATCTCTTTTCAGACTCCTTAAAAGTGAAAATATCGTTGAGTGACCTTGTTCTTTCACACTCGTTAATTGGTTCAGAAAAACATCTACTGGCATGAGTTTATCCCTTTTTCTAGCCTATAGATTAAGGAGGAAAAAGGTACACCTCAAGAGATTTGTCTTACCAGAAGAGTTCTCCTAAGTAGATTTTATACTTTTTCGAGCTCAGGAGACTAAATCTAGAAAAAGGCAGCGAGTCCATAGTTAATCTCTTTTCAGACTCCTTGAAATTGAAAAGATTTCTGAGTGATCTTGTTTGTGTCACACTCGTTAAAATGGTTTTGAATAGATGTCTTTTTAGTGCTAGTTTATCCCTTTTTCGAGTTGACTAGACTATGCTCGAAAAAGGTACCCTAGTGGAGTCTTCTTTTACGCTTTTTCAGACTCTATAAAAATGAAAAAACACCGAGCTTACCTTCTCTGGGCTCGTAAAAAATACATTTAAGGGGGTTTCATCCTGTCTTGCTAATCACAGTTGTATCTCTGTGTTTTTGTCCTAATGTCAGCTCCATGTTGCTCTCAAATGAACCTTTGAAGCATTCCTTATACACAATCCTTGTAGCACTTTGCCTTTGCATCTTGAAACCTTGACCCATGGAGGAATTTTCCCCGAGTGTCCTTTTCCTGCACATGTCTCCTTGCTATGAGCATAAGTGTGTTCCTTATGCTTGGAACTAGTATGATTGTGACACTCGTTCCTCCTTTCTAACGTAGCATTCGTTTATTCTTTTTCAATCTCTTCAAAATATTGAAAAAGACAAAAAAATCAAATATACCCCAAAAAGAGGAAGGCAAATGTATTTTCTTTTTATGGCAGCACAATGAGTCTCCCTTGGACAAAGAAAAATCTTTCGTTTATCATCAAGCATTGGTATTTTATATGACCTTAGGAAGTTGTGCTTGTAACATAGAGTTATGGCCTCCTCTGTTTGGTTATTCTTCCAAACATATGGAGAGTTTGTGTTGCTTCCTGCATCATGAACTTATGTCAATGTCATGTTTCCTGAGTCTGATCATCAGTCATGCTATTTTCCAAGGGAATTTTTACCCAACTTGAGTTGGCCCTTCTGTGGTTTGTCTCTTGACCTCATGCCCGACCATCCTGAAAATCCAATTAATTCCTTATTTGAAATCAGTGAAGCTCTCTGCCTGATCATTAAGATATTCTTGTATGTTCCCCAATGAGCCATCGAAGACCTTTGGGTAGTGAAGTCATACACTCACATTACATTCCTACACGAGTTTGAAGATTTTGAATTTGTTTCTCGAGCTCTGAAGGCCTCATATCCATCCATCAGGCGTTATTTGGCTTCTTGAAGATGAGTACTATACATGTATAGCTTTAATTTTGAGATGTAGATCCGCTGTGTATTTCTCGCAGCTACACTTTATATAAATATATGAAATGGATCTCCAGTGTGTTTTATTGGCATCCATGATTTATTTCATCCCAAGCATGGGTATGCCCACCTCAGTGAGACAATTGTTATTTTTTAGATGGCACCTCCTAAACTCTGGTCCCGGGCTCACTCACTTTATACGTTGGTGAAGATTTGTAATGTATTTCGTCCATCATATGCTCTTTTGACATCACACATTAGGGGGCATATGTTATAACCTTAAATTGCACAATACATGCATACCTGGCATCAAGCCATCTTTCTATTTTTGCCAAGCCATCACTGAGCAACTCTTCTTAAAAACATTATTTTGGAAGATGTACGCACCCTGCACCACTACTGCCTGCATATGTACACTAGTTGAACCACTACTTCCCACTTACGTACACTAGCTACACCATTACAACTCACATATGCCAACAAAAGTTGCAAAAATTAAAAATTTGCAAGGAATTCGTTGAGATTATGGGCTATTGGGTGGTTTCCCAACCAATTCATCACCTATACCCTGTCACCCAACTGAATAACCATCCTTTTGTCATATAAAAGGAGGTGTTGGGGTCTCATTCCAAGGAGAAACATAAGAATAGTGAAACTCAACCCATTTCACTTTCCCTCGTTGCCCCAAGAATTTGCAGCCACATTGTGAGTTTTGAGCCAGAATTCCTTATTCTTTCCCTTTTTCCTCATTTCATAAGCATATTCCCATTCTCTAGAGAGAAGTGTGAGAAGAGAAGGATACATGGAATCAGTTGGAGCTTGGTGAAGAGGATCCCAAGACCGGGTTTGAGGAGCAGTCACCGAACTCATTTTGTAAGTGACTTTGTGAGATTAATATAAAGAAGTACTTTTTTCGTCCCGCCATATGATGTGTTCAATCTGTATGTTTGATTTACATTTTGTTATGACATTTAACCCACTAATTCATATATAGAATGCATGTTCGTGGTTTCTTGTTTGTCTTTTGGTGAATGCAGATCAGGCTTGGAAGGAGATTTGCAGTCGAGAAGCGACCAAGCGCATAGGGATTGACATCGGACACAGAGTTTAAGGTAAGAATAATGGATACCTATACTTTGTACTTTATGCATGAATGTGGGGTATTGTCGGGATAGTTGCTAAAAGTAGGAGACTTTAGACGGTTAGCTGTGCCTGCACTTTAGAACCCTAGTGTAGTCTGTAGGGGGTTTTTCCCACTATAGTAGGCCATAAACTAGTTGAGGTGGATAAATGTATCCAGTAGGCTCTCCCATACACAATTGTTGTTGGCCGGTATATGTAGGATTCGATTGTTGTTGAGGAAATTTCACGAAAGGAGGGAAACCCAGTTGGTTCTCGGGAGCACAGGTCATTTCATTAGGTTGTGGGGGATAAAAAAATTTCCCTTGATGGGGGTAGACAGTTTTTCCTTGCAAAGGGTATACAGTTGACCCTTGGGAAGGATAATATTGTTTTCTTTGAGGACCCCAAGTGGGATTCAGGACACCCAGAAAATCTTGTCCAAAATATAATCCAGAAGGAATAGGATTTGGTACTCTTCCTTGTGGGTTAGGGTATGATGACCCTCCTTTATAAGGTTGATGAAATGTACCTCGAGATTCTCCCCAGGATTGTGAAGGGTTTCAAGAGAAAGGGGGTTGTCCCCCTACCATAGCTGGAGTGACAATTGGGGTTTGACCAATAAAAGGGGGTTGCCCCCCAGTGGGTATGTGCAAGGGTGGATGTCCCCCAGGAGGGACAGGATCGCTAGATGATGGTTTACCCCAGTCGATATTTTTCCCACAGTTTATTGTGTGTGTATGGTAGGGTTTTGCATTCGCTGATTTACAGGTGTTCCAACAGGATTCTGTGGAACATAAGGAGTTGTAGTTTGAAAAGGTGGCGTGGTGGGAGTAACGATCAAAATACCTTGCGTATGACTAGGCATTACGACTCTTTTGTTACTTTGGATTTGTACTGACGTAGAAGCAGAATTGACTACTTGTTCGATGGGACAATTAATAGTGTGACCAGACAATACTACCTCAACACTAGCAGAGGTATGAGGGTCTAGAGGTGGTCGACTAAAATTGATTTTTTTGTAAATATCACGTCCCGATGGAGTTCTCCATATGGAACGAATAGGTGTATGTTGTGGATTTACTATGTTATCAAACTGTACAAGAGTCCTGTACTCATCATTATAATCATGTTGCATGTTTTCCATCTATGTCTCAGTGTATGGCCTCAACGATAGATGAGGACACTCTTCTTCTATGACGTTACCTAACGAGTCCAATCAAAGAACGAGTGGCTCGACAAGAACTTCTAAAATAGGGGTAAATATGAGGAATGGGATCCTCAACTGTAACCAAGGTGATTTTTGGATTTTCTAACAAAGGAGTAGTAGTGCTCCCAACATATGAGTGATTTTCTACCTCTTTCCCATAAAAATATTCAGGTGAATTAAGAGGCAACCCTTGAATCCTACGTGATCTACAAAGACTTTTATCATCTAAAATCTCAATCTCAAAAAATAATTAAGTAAATAAACAACACTCGCTAAAAATATAGAAGAACCAACAAGCAAATGATACCTTCTCTCAATGATCGTACTAGTTGGTGATGAAATCCAACATTGCGTGATCAAATTGAGAAGGGGCTAGGATATGAGAGAGTAGATCGGTTACATTAATGACCTGCTTAACAGACTTACACCTTGGTGCAAGATTCCACACAATAATCATGAATTTACCCTCCAAGGAGCCTAAGTGAGTTTGACCAACGTCTGTTACAGGCACAATGAAGACTTCCCTTCACCGTCACCTTGTGTGAGGACCCTAATGATTATGACTACTAAGGACACCAACTCACTGTCATCCTTTGAGCTGGTACAGTCGACAGTAAAATATGAACATATGGGAAGGATAACAAGTCCAAAATCCTTCAAGAGAACTGAGGACAAGTGGACTGATAGAACTCCAGAGGACCCCAAATGGATTTAGAATTCATGAAGCACCAAGACCAAATGAAGAAAATTGAACCTAAAGAAGAACCCCCAAAATACGATCTTAGTACTAAAAATGGTTAAGCCTCGTAGGGATAATCTTCATTTCTCTCCCGAACATGACCTCGTGCGTAAACCCTGTGTGAGAGGGGGATCCCAGTTATGCTTATACGAAAATTGGATTTACTCTCCCTATCGCAAGATGCTAAGTTTGTCTTGAATTCTTTGGAGAGTTGTTCTCACAGCCTAATCCAAAGTCCTAGTCCTAGTCTATTGTTGGTGGAAGAATCTAAAAAGAAAAAGTTTCTAGATCGATTTTTAATTAGCATTCATTTTATGGTTTTTCTTTACACAAAGGTGAATGAGAGTGAAACTAATGATGTTATAACTCGAATCCTAATGAAGTAAAAGAATGATAAAGAAACATTTCTTTTGATGAAATTCTATTTATGAGAAGGAGAAGAGTTTTCTTTCTTTCACTACCAAACACAAGAATGGAAAAAATTTCATGCAATTTGTTTTCAACAAGAATCCATTTCAGTGCTAAATCATAAAAAAATTGTTTCTGATATCCAAAAACCAATCGTAAAAAGTATCCTTTCATTTGATTATAAATTTCAATTGATTTGGTTTAAACGCTTCTTATGCCAATAATAAAAAAGATTTCACTATTGCATCTTTAGTCAATGGGAGTCAAGAATCACACACACACAAGGCACTCTCATAACAACCAATAAGACGCAAAAACAAACTAAAGTTTCCAAACAGAACACCAAAATACACTTAAGAAATTTATGGAAATATATGAAGATCATAGACCAATTAAAATAGTAAAGAGATCCTTGAGTTTCCTTGTAACAATATTAATCGATTAGATGAACAAAAAGGTATCAAAATGAACCCAAAATATAAAGAAAAGTGTGATTTCGTGACAAGAAAATACAACAAAATCCAATCAAAGATCAAAAGTATTAAAAGAAGCAAGTTGCAGTCTGACAAAAGACATGAAATGACAAAACAAGTTCAGAGTTAAAAGAAAATACCCAAACAACACACCCAGTACAAAGGCAATCAACAATTTCTCAACATGAGGAAAAATCGACGCTCTGGATATAAAAGTACCATAGCACTACAACGCTCCCTAAATCACTCTCGGGGAGCGTCGATCAAAAAATCAACGCTTTGTCTTTAACTGGAGAGGGAGTGGATTTCTTAGAAAGAATGTGAACAGCCCAGAAAATGAAAAACTCAGGAAGTTTGATCAACAATCTTTGTGAGACAACTTCAGTAATGGAAACATATTATAGAAGAGAAAAATACAACAAGAAGTATCTGAATATGATCAAAAAGAGAAGGCAAAACCAAGGAAAGAAACCAAAACTGAAAGCTTTGATCCCCAGTGGACTCATTAATTTCTATTATGGAAAAATTCCCCTGCAAACAAGTGAATATCCTCTTGGATTCTAGAACCCTACTACCAAGATAGAAAGATGCTAACATTGGAAACTAACATTCCTTTAAATGTAGTTAAACTAGTCAAGTGGAAAAAAGGAAGAAAGTATGGTGTACCTTTTTCTGAGGCTTGTCCTTGCTTAATCCAGGATTAACTTGATCTTCAAGCTCTTTAATGATATCTACAATCCAATAGACAACAATTAAAACACATGCTTCCTACTCTACCAAGATTAGTTTAAATTAAATTTATCAATAAAAGACAAATATATGCAACCATACAGAAACTTGAAGGAGACAGGTCAAGCATATGTTAATGAGAACATTACAAGGCACTTACAATCTGTAGATGCAGTTGCAGTAACCTCTCCAAGTCCTCCTTGTCCAACCCCTTGTTCGAAATATCTACGGTTAGAATGAAAATACATTTTGTTGATTATTCTCCTCATTTCACCATGAGAATGCCTCTTTTTATAGGACTTGAGAGGCTCAACCACCTTAGTTATATTTGGAATAAGTTGAGGATATGAATCCATCAGTTCTGGCATCTCCCTTAGATGCATCCTAAAGCTTGGATTCGAGCCAAACAAAGTCGGATCATCTCTAGTTGTCTTTAGAGATAAGGGGGATTTCTTCCCATGATTCTCTCAACCAATCGACGCTCCTTCAAAACTGGCAACAGAGTGTTGCAACGCTCCATGTTGTATGGACAGGGAGTGCTAGCATTCCCTGCATATGAGTAGGGGAGTGATGATCTTCGAAAAGTTCGTTAAGATGACCATTTCTCAAGGAAAAACATTTTTCTTAGCTTGTCAAATGATGTGGTTTCCCCTTCCAACATGTTCTAGATGATGTATCAAGTGTTTCCATGGTATCGTTCGCAATGCGACATATGCAGAATGAAAATGCAACAATTACGACACTTGTGACAAAAGTGCGACACTTGCAACAATGATAATGTGACATTATGAAAGTGAGGAATTTTGACATGTAACAACTATTAAAAAAGACAATGAGTAAATGAGTAAATACTTTAAATGTATCAACCCACTGTCCATAAAAGTTGAATGTGTTGAACATAGATGGGACATATCAAATCGACCCTATATTTGTTGACCTTGCGAGCTCTGATTCTGTATAAATTCTATAATCCAAACAATAAACAACACAAATCAACAAGGAGTTGATATAAATGATGAAGTTACAATGAAATTACAAAAGTTTCAATATGTAGAGTTGATATAAAGGATTAATTCCTACATAAAAATACAAAGTTTCAATACGTAGTGTTGATAAATAATATAAATCTTCAAACTCTTATTAAAAATTATAATATTTAACTCACTTATAAAATTGAACTTAGTCATGCAGAGTCAAGCTTCACATACAACCAATTACAGTTTACAACATGGATAAAAAGGAATTATTTTCCATTTAAAGTGTTTTTCTTGTAACAATGAAAAAACGATGAGTAGTCATATTAATCTTTGTTTAAAATTTGCTTTTTAAAAATATTTTTAAAAATATTTTTAAAAATATTTTTATTATTAATTAATTTTGTTAAAAAAAATTAAAATTATAAAATTATATTTGTAAGGTTAAATAAATGTAAAATTAAATTATATATTTTTATTAAAATTTATAAAATTTAATTTCATAATAATAAATTAATGTAAAGTCAAAATATAATTATGATTTTTTTTCATAATAAAAAACTACAATTTTATTGTTTTTATGTATTAAGTATTATTAAAATTTATAAAATTTAATTTCATAATAACAAATTAATGCAAAGTCAAAATATAATTATGATTTTTTTTATAATAAAAAATTACATTTTTATTGTTTTTGATGTATTAAGTATTTAAAGGATTAAATGTTTTAGATGCTATTTTTTTAATTATTAAAAATAAATTTAAGATATTTGTAATATTATTTCATTCCATAAAACTTAAAACTCATATAAATATGCAAAAATATAATTTCAGTTATTATTAATAAATTTATATTTGTATTATTAATTTATATTTGATGACATACAATGGATATTGTCCATTGTATTATGAGAGATATTTTAAAATTGTCATCCACTTTAGGTATAACTAAGGAATTTTAAGAGAAAATGTTTCTCATCTTTAATCTTCTTAGTTTCACAAAGATGACACATTATTGTGTCCCAAACTATTTTGGGAATTGTCCAATGTCTAGTTTAGCTATGTAGTCAATGAGACTTGTTTTATATCTTAGAAATGTTGATTTTCTTCTTTTCCCTAGTTAAAAGTGAGAGATACTTTTGATATTTTAGATTAAGTTGATCACTTACTTGTAGTATATATATATCACTTTTTCCACTCATGTTATTTTTTATGGATGTGAAGTTTGGGAATGCAAGATCAGAGTTAATCGTGACCTTGAAGACTTTGAAGATCAATAGTATCTCTATGTTTTGATTAAATATAAGATAAGAACTAATTTTCATGAAATGCATAGTGAAAGTCGGAGTTGGACAATTCCCAAAATACCATGACATGAAAGGATCTCTCCTCTTTGTGATACCAAGAAGGTTGAAGATGAAAAACACTCTCTTAGAGTGCCTTGCTTATACCCAAGTTAGATAAACTAGGTGTTGTACAACTCTCAAAATACCATGGCATGAAAGAATCTCTCACTTTCGTGACACATAGAAGGTTGAAGATGAAAAACACTTTCTTCTAAAGTGTCTTGCATCTACCCAAATTAGATCTCAATTTCAAACTATTTTTCTTAAGCTTCTCCTAATATTTTTTGAGTATCAAAATAACATTTTTAAAAAATCCAAGTAATCTCTTACCTTTCTTAAGGTTGGGTGAACTAATTTTGATAGCATTGAATATTAACCATCATTATCCTCATTATTATTATTATAACAACATATAAATATTATATATTTTTAAAACCTTTGATATAAGATTTATTTACATGATAAAAGTGATATCTCTACCATATAAGTTATATATGCATTTTTCTACTTTCCATGCTAAGTATTGCTTAAATATATAACTTAAAAATTCTACTAAAAGTCATTTGTAATAATGAATTAAGGAGTGTTTGCCTCATAACAAAACATTAAGTCACTTATAATAGGTTAAACCAGTTTAATGAATGCAACATCTTCTTTGAATGTTATAGTTTCAAATCGAGAGGAGTTGGATATGTATATCTTTCTAGATTTTAACAATTAAATCGTTCAGAGAGGCTTAACTATAACCTTAAAAATAAATTATTAACCTTAGCTGTCTTCATGATAATTATTCAAATTTTTTTATTACGTTAAAAGAAAGTAAAAGAAAAATTCTATATTTTTTTTTTAAAGTAAACTTCGAGGTTCCATACTTTAAAGATGAGTTAGACAACATTACATGGTCCCAACAGTTCTGTTTGAATGAGAATAAATGTAATTTTTGTAAGTGGACTTCGAGGTTCCCATACTTTAGAGATGGGTTAGACCACACTTCATGGTCCCAACAGTTCGGTTTGAATGAGAATCAATCAAAGGTCCATGAGAATAGACCTGGAGACTAAACATTACACAAGTCCACTGAACTACCTGTCACAGGCTAAAAGTGTGTAAATCTATTATTAAGAGAGCAAGTGAACTGAGAATAATCTGACATGAGCTAAAGCCTGTTCAAATACTGCTTACAAAGGTACAGTTATTATGCCTGGCTACAGTTATTATGCCTGGCTATGAAGGCGTGCTTCTGGAGTCGGTAGAATGCTTTTTAATTATTCTAGCCAATTATTCTAGGCTGCTTCCAGTAATCGAAGGCTAGGGCTATGAAGGCATGCTTCTGTATTTGATGGAAAAAAATCCCAAGAATCGTGAAAGCTTAGTGCGGTCTGGTTACCAAGAAGTTTGGTTGTTACCTCCAATGTGATTATACAAGTTGGCTTATACTTCAGTATAGTATTCTTAATTATAAGGTACCCTATATCTGCACATGAGGAAAGTAGGGTACTTTTTTATTTTTATATGTTGCACTCATATCGTCTGGTTTCCAGCTACCAGTCGAGGCAATGTGTTTGGAGAGGTAAAGTTCGAATTTCCAGGCAAAACATTGGGGGGACGTGTAGAGTGTTATTGGGGCAGCAATATTCAGTCTTCTACTTAGTATTGAATGTTGTTGCTTGCGCTGTATAAGTTGTTGAATTTACATTGTTTTCAAATCAAATTAGCATGGTTTATTATTAACTATTTTTTATTTTAATTTTTCAAAATTTTAACAATCTTAAAAATAAACTTTTCAGAAGTTCATTTTTCCAATTAGAATCAGTTTCTTTAACAACATTACAAAAGTTTTATCCAGTGTCAAAAGAATTTTTTTATTGAAAATTAAAATGTTATGAATACCTAAAACCCCAAGCAGTATAAAGATATTCCTTTATTTTCTATGGAGAATATACACCCAGAGGTAAATCATGTACTCTGTCCAAACATACTATTGGAGTAAGCTCATTTGGCAGTAAACAGATCAGTTTTTCAGGCAAAAAAAATGGGCCTGAATTTTGCCAGATTTTCAAGGTAGCCTGAGTTTTGCATGGATCAAAGTTCCATGTATTTTAGAATCTTACTCCAGGGGTTTTGCCCCATTTTAAACTAACCCAAATGCTCAAAAAATCAATCAAAGTTTTGAATGGACCAAAAATTTAAAACCGAATAACCAGAAAACTTGCCAGAAAAATAACTCCTGAAAAAAGATTACTCCCAAATTAACCCACTCCATATATATATATACACTTGTTACATCTTGCACATCACATACATTGCTACAAGGTATTTATTGCTGACATTCACTGCACAGAGAATGTGTCCACAGCTAAACAGATCAGAGTACAGACTACAGCAAAGACACTTTAGTTGTAAAAAAAACAAAGATAACATAAAAACGTTGAAAAGTTTTGATGAATTGTGAAAGAAATTTCTATAAAAATAAAAATCTTATGAATACCCAGACCCCAAGCAATACAAAGATATCGCTGAAGCATATGTACCTAATAATGATGCACATACATATATATAATAGTGTACATCACAATTACATAACTGTAAAGTGCCTATACTGTACATCACAAGTACATCACTGTAAAGTGCTTATCACTCACCTTTTGTCTCAGATTACTTTATATTCTTCCTGCCGGCAGCGAGTCCAAAGATGAACTGGACAGAGTACAGACCTCAGCAAAGACTGTTTAGGTTGTCACGAACAAGAACAAAGCTAATATAAAATATCAATCTGATATATAGAGATTCCAACCACTATGAACAACTTCTGAGATTGTCGTCGGTTGGCAACGCACTGCCCAGTGCATTTAACAATTTAAAGTTCAGATCATTCGACCACTAACCATATCAATACCGCAGAATCATATATCAATATCGCTGAATGGAAAGGCGAACTTTTAACTTTTACTATAGTGGGACAATCATTATTGGATGGGATCCTTGTTAATTGAGGTTAAATAGAGTAATTTAAGGTATTTATGTATGTGTGGTTTGGAGATTTTGTCATGAGTTTATTATGTTGTTGAGGAATTTTTTTGTATAAATATATACTTGATTAATTAATAAAATATAGAAAATTATTTTGTGCATATTGGTTTGGTTTGCTAATTTGATATGAGCCCTGGTTGATGAACTTAAAAATACGAGATATTGACAATGCTACTTAGATGTAAGAAATGTAAGAATAGATTAGACTGAGTGAGAATAGATTGTTTGCTAGAAGTGGAAGGCAATAGTGTGTGACCCTCGCAAGGTTTAGAAATCCTTGTATAAAACAAATTTGATACTGCGTGAAGGATTAAAGCAGAAGACCATGAAATTGCTACCGCCTGAAGAATTAAAGCCGAAGACCATCAAACAAGAAGATTATATTGCACATGTGTTGATTCTGGAGTGAAGGGATCGTCGGTTATTGTTAATCCAGACACATCCTGATAGGTTTCCCATTGTGAACAAAGGAGATTCTAACTCCAGACATGCAGCAAATCAGGGAGGATAGAGAAGAGCGGTTGTTGTTTTCATACGAGAGACCGTATTGATGGTGATTTTTTAAATGCTAAAATAATTAGAATTATTTATAGAACAGTGTAACATAATTGAATTTGGTGGTTTTTGACGTACTTAGGTGCCATGTAATAATATGTTCATTGGTTTGGTTATGTGTATAATCAATTACAAGTTTGTGGTTTTTGGAATATTTTGCCCCCAAGGACAATGACCACTAGTTATATGTACAGTTTGTATTTGTGAGTTTGCAATAAGTCACTTTGTAAGATTGATTGTTGGATCCATTTAGTATCTAGATTGTTTTCCTAGATAACTGACCAATACAATGATAAACCATGTACTTAGACAAATGGAAGTATGTCAATAAAATGATTCAATATCTAGACTATTATTTGAGGTATCTCATGAATCATTTGCCCTACAAATGGTCAGAAGCAATTGTATCTTAAATGGATCAAGTGGTCGCTATAAGTTGATGGTTGAGAAAGAGTCTAGTCCATGAGATTTCACAGTGGATAGAAATGTTGATGAAGGCCAAACAAGACATATATCACGTCCAAAAATATTTGTGTGTTTGTTATTTGTGATGTAAACATTAAGACAGGGTATTAGAATTAATGTTTACTTTAAAAATTGGTTAGATCTAATTGATTGAAGAAGATGTTCTCCAACTATCAAATCCTATTTATGTGGGTGTGGTTAAGAGATTCTCAATATGAAAAAATATATTGTAGAAATATGTGTTTCATTCATTAATAAAAATATTATTTTGTGCATACTGCTTTGCTAATTGTGTTTGCAATAAAATAGGAGGTTTTAATTTTGATCGGAGAGCCAAAAATTATATGATTAAAATACAAAGTTTCTGCAATAAAATTTCTCACGTTGTGTTTGTTGTCTAAATGATAGCCTTGTTTGAAAGAGAAAGCAAGCAGGTCATTTTATGGGACGGACTATAATCCCTGAAACGGACTTTTATCACAGTCGAAGCAATTCAACACCATTTTCCTTTCCGTTTTTCAGTTTGAAATCGATATCTCCGAAGCCATATTCTACATATAGAGACCACAAATTCAAATTATTGGTCTTGCCAGCGTTAATTTTGTATTGCAAAGTTCGTTTAATGAGACCGTAAAACATATTTTTTTTCCAATAAATACAAACGGAAAGGTATCCCTATAAGGGTGGCTCTCGCTCTTTTTTATATTCATTTTCACATCGATGAATGTCGGATTTTCGAGTGTATAAGAAGGAAGGGAAACAATTAAAAAGTAATTCACTTAAGTTATTTTATTAGTTTTATGATTAGTAAAATTATTTGTCACTTTTGTGATATTAAGAGAGTTGAAGATGGAAAACAGGTTAAGTGATCTACTTATATTGAGATTAGATCCCAATTTCAAAATATTGGTTACACTACCAACCTCTCTAAGCTTTTATTTCAACAAAACTATGGTGATCTTGGAACATTTTTTTTAATGTTTTTCGACCATAGAAATAAAATTCTAAAAAACTCAAACAACAAGTAATATCTTACCTTCTAAATGTTCGATTGACCAATGTCTATTTATCATCATCTATCAACATCGTCATTTCAATCTCTTACACTCCTAAAATTTTGTAAGCATTTCTCCTAATTGTGGAATGTCGACCAGATTGAGTTTTGTTATGTTAAAGGTATGCGTCCAATCTTCTTGTACCCTTTGTGTTTTGCTTCCTATAATTCCCCTTCACAAGCCCCATCTAAATATCCCCAAGCCACTAAATAGTGAATCATAGGTTCAATTAAAACACTTGTACCTTTTATCGTTAAAAATTTCCTACTTCCCCCATAAGCACTCTTGATTTAATGAATCACTTACCTCAAAAGTGTATATATTCCCTAGAAAACTTCTTTTTTATTGGCTATACAAATCCCCCACAAAACAAAGCAAGGAGAAGTCTTATGACTCATAATACTTTCATGACACCGATGCTCGAAACAATTCACAAACTTATTATTTTCCAATTGATTTTTTTCATTAGTCAAGTGCAATATTTCTTTCCAATCCATATTAGAAAAAAGAAAAACAACCAAAATATGATCTACTACTTTGTTATCATCTCTAGAAAAAACACACCATCCTGAACCATTCCAATTTCTCTTTTTCCCGTTATCCCATGTAAGTATCTTATTTTCCAAAGCTACACAAAAATATTATTGTTTTGAGAAGACTCTCAAGTTTCTAAACAACCTTCCACCACCATAATATTTCACCTCCTCTATCATTTTTTCCCATAACCTAATTTTCCTCTAAAATTTCATATATCTTTATTCTTTGTCCATTTCAACTCATTTTCTAGATTTGAGAGAAATATGCCACTATTATTTGGATTATCTA
>JASDQU010738352.1:168897-183231 GCA_032191745.1 Picea mariana | reverse complement strand
CCCCCCTCCGCTTAAAGGTAGAATGGCGGGGGGCCTCCGGAATCCGCTCCTGACTGTAAATCTGAGCGCGCAGATCCTGGCCACCCAGATCCATGCCCCCTTTAAGTCCAATGTGCTTGAGTTTCATCAATGGATGGACTACTGAGATGACTTCAACGCTTTCACTATGAAAATCTCGAAAGACCCCACCTATGGCTCAGATCTTGCGCCGCGTGTCCTTCAGATGAACGACCGAGATGGCTTTGTCATTAAAAGGGGGCTACCTCCATTCCCGAGCTCGCTTAACGTGACCTGGCACTAGGACCGTGGGCTCAGCTTTGAAGGGCGCTTATCGACATTTCGGGGTTCGGGGTTTCGAGATGTAAAATGACGAGGAGCTCTTACCCCTCGAATCCCCGAATGCCGACATGACATGATCGCGCACCACGTGTCCTTTTGGATGGACGGTCGAGATCCTTCATGAATGTATATAGATGCTACCTATCGCGCTAATCCCGGTGCAACTCCGCTAACCGTGATTTCCTGTCGACCATTGATCTGCTTTTATAGATGAATCCGGGCCGTTGACAACGTAATTTCGCTCGCTCACTTGATTTTTAGCCTGAAATGGGGCTTTACGTGCTACGCTTGGGCGTTCTTCATGCAACCTGCAGACTTGGATGTTCTCAGGCCCAAGACAAGAAATGTCGCTAACATTAGGCTCCATGGAGGATAGAGTCGCCCTGTGATTCTCTAAGGACACATTTTGCAGTTCCAGTGCCTTGCTGTTGGGCTATGGAGTCAGGCTCAAAACATCCTGCTGCTGAAAATACAGGCCGAAAAATAAAAGCAACATAATAAAGATACATGCTTAAAGGAGCTTATTTATATACAATCCTATACTAATAAAACACTTTACATGGGGCTAGGTGAAAGCAGACTTCCACCATAGCCAATCAAGTAACTTCCTGCAGAGAATCTCTTTCTTTCTGTCAATGATCACCAACAGATGGTGTAACCGTGACAATAGAACGACTACACTCTTCAACTTCTCCTCACAGGCTGAAGTTGATATGGAATAGGGCGGCTCCAAGGCATAAAGGACATGCCACTCCATGTACTCATAGATAGGATCATAGAATGAGTGGCCAACCCTGTGAAAAGGGTAGCAGCAGGCCTGCTCTGCTCCACAACTACTCCTACAGGGCTGAACTTTGTGAGTCTGCATAGGTGAATGGGCGAGCTCCGGACAGGAAGTCACCTATTCCACTGGTTGTTTCTGCTCTTCTTCTTGTCTCTCCCCAGGTCCGATTCGTATTCGTCATAAATAAGGACCATGGGGTGGTTCTGTTGGTTGACTGGCTCTACAATATCTCTATAGTGATCAAATGTAGGATAAGCTTGCTACTCATCATCACTATAATATACATCAAAAAGGGGTTGTCCTTCATTGATATGATCCTCCTCTAGAACAATGATCCCGTCAAAAATTTCCGTTTTAGGGATAGTGGGACCTGCTAGTTCTAGCTGCTCACACATAATCTTTTTCTCTTTATTCCCAGGAAAAAATATATCGTGAGAAACCCCTTGAAGGAAAAGAGAAAAATCCTCCTCCACAACCATCCCTTCTTTAAAAACGGGGAGGTCTTCGTCGTCATAAGCAGGGCTGCTAGGAACATCTGCTTCAACCTGATACCTAGGTGAGCCATCTACTATAGACCACATTTGTTCCATAAACTCACAATTTCTACAAGAGGCATGTTGATCGTTATGAACATCTAAAAGAACAGAGGCATCTAATATGATGTCAGATGCGTTCGTTCTAGGGCTAACACAATTAATATCATTCAACACCTCTATATTTTCTTGGCAAATGATTTCCTCCACAGTAAAAGATTCATCATGGACTTGGTCTTCAGGGCTAGCAGAGGCTTCATGGAGCGAAGAAAACTCCTCACAACAGTTTTCATACAAACAATCAGCTGGAAAATAATATTTACAAAATGAATTGAAAGCCGTATGAAAACCTATTAAAGAGCGAATTCTTGCAGCGGGAAGAGACCAACACCATCCAAGAGCAGCTCCCTTCAATGAATACCTGAAGAGATTAATATGGACATCTTCATGCATGATATTAAGTCGATGAATAACCTCATGAAAGTATAGTAAATGCTCAGCTGATACCTCCCAACTCTTTGCGTGAAATTCAGGGAGAAAATTTTCCCATATGTCTTTATCAGGAAGTGCATTAGGAAAACCAATTATCTGAGAAAAGTCATAGAAAGCGAACCTTTGAGCTAAGATTTTCTCCATATTGAACCAATGGAGTCGCTAGTTGATCTTTGAGTCATGGAGTCGCCAGGTGAAAGATTTACAGCTTTGAAAGTGCCTGGTCCTTGTTCACCATCAAAGGCCAGATCTTAACGTTGTTGTTACCCTAGGAAGCTTCTCAGGTTGAGAAAGCAGCTGCTGAAACCTTCCCGAGAAAGCTCCTTAGGGTCAGCTTTCAGGTGTGCTAAAAATAGCCACAACTGAAACAATGAAGTGGAAACAATGGGGTCGCCACAGTGGAGTCGCCAGGTGCACAGTAGCAATCTTTAAGGGCTCTGATGCCTGATGCACCTTCAGAATCAGAGGCTCAATGTCGTTCAATCCCAGGGAAAATCTTCAACTTCGTCCCCGGCAACGGTGCCAGAAATGTTGGCGATGGAAGTCACTCCTGGATTGCTTGCAGGAGAAGAGCCCAACACCCATCAGTTTTTATGTCACGATTTAATAAATGGGGGTGGTTGAATGGAAAGAGACCCAGGAAAGCAACATTGACACAGGAACCAGGGTCTGGTATGTAGAAAGCAAGGGAGGTCTTGATCCAACTTCCGTCAGTAAGTTGATTAAAGGGTGGTAGATGGAAGACTTGTGAGAAGGGTGAGCAAGACTTCCTTGGACAACATGCCTTCGAAATCTTGAAGAAGAAAAACTCTTGGTCCAGAGTTTCAAGGAGCTGAAGGGTGACTCGACTGAATCCTCCAATTCCAAGCCATTCCAGTGCTGAAAAAACACAAGAATTGATTAGAAACGCTGCGACTGTTGCAGTGATCCAACCTACATCATCCTACAACAATGCAACTCGACTGGATCCTCCAATTCCGAGCTGTTCTAACACAGTAAACAAAGAGATGGAAAAAGAGGCTGACATCCATAAAGTAAGAAGTCTCAAATGCCTTATACATTAACCAGAGCGACCAACATTTCATTAAAACTTACAGAACGGGAGCCTAGATCAACCATCGACCTTTACAAAAATGGAAAAAACGCCTACATATACTAAAAAACCACAACAACAGAAAAAACAAGACGCTGCATTAAAGAATTGCGTCTGCATGGCTTCTGACAACCTGCCCATGCAGACTTAGGATGATCGTGCGCCTATGACAGACGCCATCAGATTTCAGATTGTCCTTCTGTAGGTGAGTCGACGTGAATTAGCCATTTTCCGGACCTTCCTTTTATGGCGGAGTTGATGTTCAACCACCAACAACTGACGCAATAACTGTTTTTTGGGATCGGGGATGACCTCGATCAACTCTGCCTTTTGGGACGTGGAGGTCTCCTAATGGTGCCACCTGGATCAGCCGAATGGTCTTTCTTTGGACGCTACTTCGCTGGACTGCTGTGAGGGACCCATATGGCTGATGTGGATGAGGGTGTGACGGGGGTTAAAGGCGTGAACACTGTGGAGGTGATGGAGAAGAAACGGGAGCTGTGACATCAGCCGAGGAATGCCACACGGTTTGAATAGGACAGAGGAAGAAGGAGCATGGAGTGCGAGAGTACAGGAGAAGGTGACTGGGAGTGAGAGGGACACATGGTAGGAGATGAGAGGACGACGAGTTGAGGTGGTGTCATGTGGATGGAGAGAGGGAAGTTGGACAGATGACAAGGGAATAGGGAGGCGGTAGGTGGAGAACATGTGGCAACGGGGAAGACGATACCAAAGGTGACATGACAGGCACGGGACCCCACAATAATAACACACCATTCCGGAGCCCCCCTCTTTCATTAAAGACAGGATGGCAAAGGGGGGCTGGAAAGGCCTGAGCATCGTTGATGTAGGTGCTCCGATCCTGACCTTTGAAGAGTTGCGTGTTTGATTCCAGCCCCCCCCCCTCGATTAAAGGCAAAAAGGCAAGGGGGGTCCAGAATGAAGCCTCTGCCGCTGATTTAGGCACCCAGATCCTGACCTTTTAAGAGTTGCACACTCGATTCTGGATCCCCCCCTCCGCTTAAAAGTAGAATGGTGGGGGGCCTCTGAAATCTGCTCCTGACTGTAGATCTGAGTGCGCATATCCTAGCCGCCTAGATCCATGCCCCCTTTAAGTCCAATGTGCTCGAGTTTCATCGATGGATGGATGACTGAGATGACTTCGGTGCTTTCACTATGAAAATCCTAAAAGGCCCCACCTGTGTCTTAGATCTTGCACCGCATGTCCTTCAGATGAACGATCGAGATGGCTTTGTCATTAGAAGGGGGATACCTCCATTCCCGAGCTCACTTAACGTGACCTGGTGCTAGGACCGTGGGATCGACTTTGAAGGGCGCATATCGACATTTCAGGGTTAAGGGTTTCGAGATGTAAAACGATGAGGAGCTCTTACCCCTTGAATCCCCAAATGCCGACATGACATGATCGCGCACCACGTGTCCTTTTGGATGGATGACCGAGATCCTTCATGAATGTATATAGACGCTACCTATCGCGCTAATCTCGATGCAACTCCGCTAACCACGATTTCCCACCGACCGTCGATCTGCTTTTATAGATGAATCCGGGCCGTTGACAACATAATTTTGCCCGCTCAATTGATTTTTAGCCTGAAATGGGGCTTTACATGATACGCTTGGGCATTCTTCGTGCAACCTGCAGACCTGGATGTTCTCAGGCCCAAGACAAGAAATGTCGCTAACAATAATATACATTGTTATTATATAATATATTTTTATTATATATATGTCAAATTGGCGATTTTATCCTCACTACTACTTTACAAGTGATTTGTGATAGGTTTTCCAATAGTTATCCAACACTTATATAGGTTAAGAACATGTGTTTCCTCTTAAGAGGTCACAATTTCAAATCCAGAGGGGGGTAGGGTATGTATACCTCCGTAGAATTTACTAGTCAAATCCTTGTGCGGAGGGGGGTGCCTTGTCCCACAAACAAGGGGGTACTTTATTATTTTATCTGCATTCTTGTCTTAGTGGACCTTCTCTCTTTCATCTTCCACATCCACGATATCCAAATAAATAATTTATTTATTATTAGGAAAGTGGTGAAACTTATCATAACTCTTCTTCCTATCATAACTCACTTGTCAATGGAAAGTGAGAACATATATGAGGATAGTCAGGAAATTCATCATAGTTATTCAAGCAAAACCACCTAATTTGAAATGACTCATTGATGGTTCATAAGGGGAGAAAGATGAACTCTAAGATAATAAAAAATAGTTTTAGGTCTTACTCTAAGGCCAATAGTATCGAAAAGAAAGTTAATATCCCTTGTGGTCATTGCTAAAGGTTCAACTACCTCCATTAGAACCTTATACTCTTCAATAACATTAAGTTTCAATCCCATACATAAAACCAAACATTATTACATTATTGTAATTGCAATCTAACCTCTTTCCAAAAACAAAATAAACCATTTATTAATGAAGATATGTATAAAATTGCAATAAATAAAGTATCGGAAATCGTCAAAATAAGACTTTTGAAAGATGGATGGTTTGTTTAGGTTTAAAGAAATCTCACACCAACCCACACTGCCTTTTATTTTTCTTTTCAATGTGTGTGGCGTTCTTGCAATTTATATGCGTTTTGTTTTGTCCAAGTCGACCACAACGTTTTGGGTTTTAGCCACAGATTTATAGAGTGGAAGGATACCAAATCTGTGAATTGATGAGTTTGGTAGGTCCGGGAAAAGTTGTTTTTGACCCAAAGCTTATAGTGATGATTCATTAAAGTTTTTCAATGAATAATGTATATGGTGGTCACCTATACAGTTTTTTTTTTTTTTTAGTCACTAATTTATATAGGTTATATATAACAATTGTATTTTTTTTAATACATAATAACAATTATTTATATATTATAAATGTAGTAAAAGTTAATTGTGGAGTTGGAAATTGAGAATGTTTCTCATTACATGAGAACAAATAATGGTTGCTAATATGATAAGGTGATATGATGGGGTGAAATGGATTAAATAATGGGGCATTGAAGAAGAAGATTTTCTAGATGAACCATTGGTTGTTCAAGACTTGGTACAAAAGAGCATAATATAGAAGTTGTGGCAAGAACATGGTGAAAAAATGAGATTCTATCAAAGTGAGATCAACTATATGAGTAATTAGACGTAATAAAAGTACCTCCACGAGAAAAAAATTATGCGTGAAAAACATTGTTTTTCCAATTTAGGCTAATTTCTCACCACCTAAAAATGGAAACATGGAGATGGAAAAATATAAACAAAGAAAAACATTTGTGCGTACTTTGCAAACAAGGAGAAATTGAGGACAAGGTGCATGTGATGGTACATGGTTGTATATATGAAGAAGTAAGACATAAGCACTCAATACAAGATATAGGTAAATATTTGAGTAACTCAAATAGCTTGCCGAGTTTCCCCCAAAAAAATGCACTTATATTTAGGGTCTTGTATCTTAAATAGTTTGTTGAGTTTGCCAAAACAAAATTGCAAGGTGAGTGCATGAAGTTGGTGGACGAAAAAGTGGCAAGGGAGTCATTAGGAATGCGTTCATGTTCCTAGGAATGTGAATGTGTTCCTGATGATATAGGTTTCGAAAATCCTGAACCTCCACATATGCAAGTTGGCAGGAATGTGTGCACATGCATAAGAACATGTGCACGTTCCTATGTTGTGCCCTTTTATAAGGGTCTGCAGGCACGATTTGTGCCCATTTGCATAGATCGCGTTATCTAGATTTATGAGCAGAACAAAATGAATAACATAATGAATACAATAACACAAATATACATAGAACAACAACATATATCCAGTGAACAATAACTTTTATTGAATAAATAAAATAGGCTAAAACTGTAAAACTGCAGAACTGAAATCAACTTGCTCGAATGGTGGTAGTTATCTCTGAGAAGAGATGTGGCTGCTACGTGCATCCGTTTGAGCAGAATGATTACAATGAGACTATAGATGCCTTTTTAACATTACTCATGAATGCCAAAACCCTAGACATCCAAAAACCTAACCCTAGGAGATGAAATGCCAAAAGTTATGTGGGACCCGATGGGTAAGTTGGTACCTCAACTTCCCGGGGTCGTAAATTTTGCATACGAACTCCATTTTAGGTGTGTGATAACCAGTTGGAAAGGTATTTTAGAGAACTACACATTATGCCATCAAACTCTGACTTCGTCTACAACTTGACTGTGGCAATCCAAAAAACCACTATTTAGGGCCCTAAAATGACCCTGGAAGTACATAAAGATGTACTTACATGAAAAATTCCAAAATAAGCCAATTGGATTAGGTGGGAGGCCACCAATATCCACCTGGAAGCTGTGTAGGGATTCAGACAACCCCGAAAGTGTATAACCCACAATTACAAATAATTATAGAAGAATGTGCTAAACTAAAACTGTCAAAAGGAGCTAATTGCAATAGGTGGGTGGCCACCAATATCCACCTGGATCAGTCCTCCCCCCTTAGGAAGCAATGGTCTCCATTGCATTGAGTGCCCCCATTAGGTGAGAAAATTTTTGTTGAATTTGGCTCCGGGTGAGCCACTTTCCTTGGTGTAGGAGTTGTCATACCTTGACAACCCGATAAAGTTGGATCATCTGCTGACGAGTGCTCTTGACCTATGTGTCCACTATATGATCAATGGATTTATGTTCCATCTAGTCAGGGTTGAGATTTTTTGGTGTTAATTGTTCTGCGATCTCCAAGGTGTCCAATAATGGTGGAAAATATGGTCGGAGGAGGTCCACATTGAACACTGGGTGGAAGCCAAGGAAGAGGGGAGTGTTGAGCTCAAAAGAATTGTCACCCACAACCTTGGTGATAGTGTAAGGCCCATAACAAAGTGGATGGAGCTTCTGATGGGGCCTTGTAAGGCGTTCTTTCTGTAAATGTAACCAGACCTTGTCTCCCACTTAAAATTTGTGCAGTACCCGGTGTTGATGATGGTGCTACTTTTACTTAGCATTGGCTTTCTGCAAAATCTCATGGACCTGTTGGCAGATGTATTGAATCCGCTCAATGAATTTGGTGGTTTTGTTGGCCTCAGAATGAACATGGGACGAATATGTCCATGTTGTTGCAAGAGGTAGTGCAACATCAATGGGACCCAGGGGTTGGAATCCCAACCCCACCTGAAAGTGGCTATGGTCACTGGAGCTATGAAGAGCCCTATTGTAGCTGTGTTGAACATAGGGAAGATTCTCATCCCATGTACATGGATGCTTAGAGTATACATGTGCAGGATTTTCATAATCATCTAATTGACGACCTTTTTTTGGCCATCGGTTTGAGGGTGGAAGGAAGTATATTTAATGAGCTTGGTGTCCAAAAGTGACCAGAGATTCGACCAAAATGTGTTGAGGAATATGTTGTCCCGATCGGAGATGATGGTATGTTCTATCCCAAAATGGACCCACACTCATTCGAAGAAGATCTTGGTAGTATATGTTGTTGTGATTCTCTTCTTGCAGGCTGTGAGAATGGCCATCTTCAAAAATCGATCAACTACCACAAATACACAATCATTTCCTTGCTTGGCAGATGAAAGGCCAGACATGTAATCCATCGAGATGGATTCCCAAGGCCTCTCGGGAGTAGGAAGAGAGGTGTATAATCCTTTCTTCTTGATGGTTGGATTGGCACTGGCACATGAAGTGCAAGATATGATATACTTGCTAATGTTCTGTTGAATTTTTGGCCAATAAAAATGTTTATATAGAATGACCACAATTTTCTCCACGCCAAAATGTCTTGCCATCCGACTTTAGTGAGCCTCCCAAATAATATTTGCACACTCGCTTGTAGGAACATAGAGATGGCCCGGATGGCATAACAATCTGTCCTGAATGTGAAAATAGGTGACATTTTCGCATGTACCCAAGAGATGATAGGTGGTGGTGAAGTCTGGATCTTGCTGATAGAATTGGGGCCACTCAAATGCCTCAAGCCCACAAGAATAGATCACGGGGCTGAGTGCATCCATGTGAGGCCGATTGAGGTAGTCAACAACACAATTTTTGCTCCTTGTCTTATACTTGATGTTGAGATGGAACTGTGGCAGGTAGGTGGAGCACTTATGATGGCGGCCATTCTGCAACTTCCCTTGTGTCTATTTGAACTACAGAGGCTTGTGATCAGTGTGGATGATTGTCTCTTTTCCCATATTGTAATATTTCCATTGATGACAAGCTTGTACAATGGAATACATTTCCTTATCATAGGTGGGGTATTTCCGGACAGTATCTGAGAGTGTCTCACTATGGTATGCTACTAGATGACCATGATGAGTGATAACTGTGTCTACAACATAGTCGGATGCATCAATCTCAATCTTGAATGATTGTTGTAGATCAGGTAAGGAGAGTACTGGAGTTGAGCACAAGAAATGCTTTAGATCATCAAATGCTAATTGTTGTTCCTTCCCCCACGCAAAATTTTCCCTGCCACTTCCCTTGGTCACTTGGTTGAGGGCCCATGCAATATGGGAGAATCCCAACACGAACCGTTGGTAGAATTTGGCAAGTCCCAAGAATCTTCGAATCTCAGTTAGTGTGATTGGGGCTTGCCAATCATGGATGACTTGGATCTTAGCTGGATCAACATGTAGCCCATGCTCATCAACAATGTAGCCTAAGTATTGGACCATGTTCATGCCAAAGGAGCATTTTTCCAAGTTGGCATATAACTTGTGCTACCACAAAGTGCTCAAAACCTACTGAATATGCTACATGTGCTTCTCCCAAGTTCTGATGAACATGAGGATGTCATCTAAATATACCACCACAAAAGAATTAGTGAAGGGTCTCAATAAATCATCCATCAACCTCATGAAAGTGATAACTAGACTTTAGGTCAATCTTGTTGAAGAACTTTCCCCCCTTGAGTTGGTTAAGAAGTTCATCAATTCTGGAATTGGGTATGAGTTCCTGACTTTGATTTTGTTTAATGCTCTGTAATCAATGCAGAGCCACCAGGTCTCGTCTTTATTTTGCAACAGTATAATCGAGCTTCCGCAAGGGGAGGAAATGAGTCTGATGTGCCCCTTTTGAAGAAGCTCTTGGATCTAATGCTTGATTTTGTAATTTTCCATCAGTGAGTGATGAAAGACTTGTCCATTAGGCAAAGATGCACCGGGGGTTAGATAAATTGGATGCTTGACTTGGAAGTGCGTCGGTACTCCAGTGGGTGAGGCGAAGATGCCTTTGTACTCTTCCACGATCACGTCCACTTGATTCTGCTACAAAGAGAGGCTGTGTGTAGAGGCCACAAATGTTGTAGAGACCTTCTTCTTACTATGAGAACATATCACAAAGAAGACAAACTTCCTATTCTATGAAATGACCTTACTGCATTTCTTAGTAGAGATTAAAGAAATAGTGGTAGGTAGTGCTACCTCTGGTATCATGTATAATTGTCTACCCAAAGTAATAATAACACTGCGGGGTATAGACTCATACAAAACATGTCGCTTCCACAAATATGATTGTCCTAAAATAACATCACAAACTTCAAGGGGAGAAATATCACAGAATACCTCATCTTTGAAAGGCTTGATGTAGTAGGGCAGACAACACTGTTTGCTGACACAAAGATCTCTTCCTTGGTGAAGCTAGGCGATGATGTAGGTAGTGGGTGTGATTTCATCGATGGGTCCAGTTTCTTGATGACCCCTACTAAGATCAAGTTCTTCAGACCACCGCTATATACAATGAAATGAAGTAGATCCCCCTTTACCCACATCTGTGAGTGAAAGAGGTGTTCCCCTTCCTATGGTTCTTCTAGTTTGCTTGGCTAGACTTTGGTGGTAGCGATAGTGGCACTGGTTTCAACATAGATAATCTGCTTCCCTCCTTTTGGATTTGATTTAGAGTCGGAATCTTCCTTTGACTCAGAAGCTTTTAGCTCGACAACTAGTGACTTCTTAGAGAGATATTATTCGATGTTGTGCCAATGGATTTTATGGTATTGTTGGCCCTTGACCAAGTTTTGAGGATCCTTGGTCAGGTTTGACCTATTTTGGGACTTCGATAGGCTATTGAAGGCTAAGCACAAGTCAAAGCAGAGATCGCAGGATCTCGGCCCCTTTTTAGGGCACTTTTTGTTTTTTGGGCTTATGTAACAGGTATGGGGATGCCGGCCCATGGGTTTACCCATGTTTTGGCCCTTTTGTAATGTATAAATAGATTTATAGGCAACATAAGAAAGAGACCGGGGCCTAGAAGAGCTAACTTGTAAGTTGTGCTAAGTGCAAGTGATAGTTGTAAATTCTTTGTGCATACTGTGTGAGGCTTGCAAGGATAAGTGCAAGTGACTGTGTAAAAGCTTTGTGTTGTAGCCTAGCTCAGGGAAGGAGGATCTGGCGAGGTGTGCGCATATATCCTGTCTTCTGCAGAGTAGGATTTTGATGTTATGTGCCTGTAAGAAGCTTGACTGAAGATAATAAAGAAGAGAAGAGTTGGTGGACGTAGCCCCAGGCTAGGGGTGAAGCACATATATCTTGTGTTGTGGTTACTTTGTGCATTATGGTTTTTATATTGTTTATATGATTCATGCTTAGTGTAATGATTCATGCTTAGATGAATATGATAGCTTAGTGCCTAATGATGTGAATAAAATGCTAGATTTGATGTGTGTTGATATGCTTAGTGCTTGAATATATTATATCTGGATGAATACTGTGATGCTCTGCTATAAGGGTTTATCTGCACTGTAAAAAAAGGTTGAATACTGATGAACTATAACTGCTAAGTGCTATGTTAAGGTGTTACAATCACATATCTATGTCCCAGCTAGGGTTGCAGACACTGGAGTCTTGCAACCACCCCTGCCTCTACCTCCGGTGAGACTTAATCTGCTTCGCAAGTGTTGCCGAAAGGGTCGGTAGTTAGGATTTTGTTGGTGCGTTGTTGAAGCATTGAGCCCTGGGTCTACCCTTATGCCAACAAATGGTTCCACTGTCAGGACCTGATACTGTGATTGTTGGGAACTGAAGAAAAGAGAAAGCTCTGTGCGTAGATTTGTTGCCGTAGTGCGTAGTATTCTACTTGACTGAAAAGCTCTGTGCTAAGAAGAGAAGTTTTATCTAAAGAAAAGAGGTAAGATCTTGAAGCTTTGTGATCTGATAAAGGTAAGAACAATGAAAATTTTTAATTGAAAAGGTAAGATAAGTGGAAATTTTTGTTTCAAAAGTATGGATCTAGGTATGTTTGATAAATGTTGTCCTATCTTGAAAATTAGGGAACAACTAGAAGAAAGAAGATTCGATATGAGTAGATCTGATAAAAATAGTGAAATATATGTTATTCCTGTGCATAGAAAGAATGTTTGGACTAACAAATGCATGAAGGATCCTAGGAAGATTTTTCCGCAGGTTAGCTACCATGATCCTAGTGCGTAGTACAATAAAGGTTGGGTATCATTTAAGAGAAAGAGAGGATTAATCCTTTGTTACAGTTGCAGAAGATCGGGACATATTGATAAGGAATTCTCTGGTAGAAGACCTAGTTGTCTTTGTTGTAAAGCTATGGATCATGAAGTTTTGGATTGCCCTAGAATGATTGCTAAGGTTGAAGGAATGAATATGAGACAAGAAAACCCTATGGAGGGTCAAGAAATTAAGATCATGGAAGAGCCCCAGAAAGAATCAGAGACTGTATTAATACAAATGAAAGAAACCCTGAATGACCATAGAGATATCAACTTATCAAAGATCTTTAAAGAGAAAGAATGCATTGAAACAAGAATAGGAGACTTCGACATAGACTGTGTTCTGGATGAGGAAACACAGGTGAATATTATGATAGAAAGAACGTGGGAAATTTTAGGAAAGCCTGCTATGACTCCTTCATTAGGAGGAAGGAAAGATAATAACCCTGTGTGGAAGACTTATCCAGATATCTATGAGTGCTCATAGAAATTCGACAAAGGAAGAATTTGAGGTTATTAAATTTTTTGAAAACAACAGCCCATTTTCTTTATTGCTAGGAAAACCATGGATTGAGAAAGATCAGATCTAGAGAAAAGAAGAAGAAGCCCTAGAACGAAAAAAGCAAGAATTAAAAGATTTCATGACTAGGAGAATCACACACTTGATAGGAGAAAAAGAGAATGAGTCCAAGCTTCTAAAGACTAGGGATTTGGATGATGAAGCTGAAAGAACACATAAATACTTGAAGAACTCGTCCACACAAGAAAGTAGAGCACCTACCCTAGACAGAGAATAAGTACTACACTCGAACCCTATGGAAGATCATCAACATCGTGAAGTTATCATGCCAAGAGAAGATAAGAATCAGAATGGGAAGAGGAACCCAATAATGCATATCATAGGAAAAGGGCTAGAAAGCTCAGTAAGAAGAAAGAAAAGTTAGGAAAATTGAAGAGGATCCAAGGAGGGTCTCCAGAATTCGAACTTCGCTGGAATATTAGAACAGCGCATATTGGCACTTCGCCATGGCGAAGCGATACAACTGTTGGAGTCATTATGACTATTAGATCGATGCTCTCGAATGGTTATAATAATAGTTATGGCCAAAAATATCGCCACCGGATAGTTGGGACCGTGCCGTAATGGTTAGAACTGCATTGATGATCCATTACCTCGTTGTCTACTTAGTTCGTCAATTGTTGCACCGAGAACATTTTCATGAATTGTATCTGAGCCAACAAAAGAAGATTAGCAGAAGCAAGACAAAGTAACACCGCCAAAGGATCCTGTTGATGAGGTTGATCCCTCCAAGAAAAGGAAGGTTTCCCCCAAGAAACCTACTTCACATAAGAAGTCCAAAGATACTAAGACTAAGCTACAGACTATACTCATGCTTGATGACTTCGACTTCATCATTGTAGTTGTATCCGATGCCTCGCAGGACCTCTTGTAGAACACTGAAGCCAAACAAGCAGCCATGTATGATAGAATTGAGACAGAACTAAGAGAGGTACAACAAGCTCTTCACTCTAGCCGCATAGTGTCCATTGCACCCCCACCATCAGAAGAACTAGAGTTGGGATATGAGCCTACCCAACTCTGCAGAATAGCTAAGGAAACTGAAGCTCACCTTCATCGTGCACA